>BPTQ01000009.1:314341541-314367308 GCA_019973895.1 Chrysanthemum seticuspe
AAAAAAAAAAAAAAAAAAAAAAAAAAAAAGTGTGATTATGTGGTATGAAATGATCAAAAACAGTTTCAATTAGAAATCTGAAAAAACCCCTAAAACCAATGCTTCGGGACTTGAACACGGAATAATAAGATTATTAGCGCGGTAACATTAGTACTTACGAAGAAAAGAAGCCACACCAGCTCCAGCAGCCAGGTAAACAAATTCCAGCGCCACCTATCACACATTTCATACTCAAAAAATCAACCATTTGCGCCATAATAACAGCAACAACAACAACAACAACAACAACAACAACAACAACAAAAATATATATATATATATATATATAATTATAACCATACCTTAGAGACAGCCTTGACGACGTCATTGTTATTCTGGTTATCGCCAAAAGAATTAATAAGATCACCAAATAGAATAGTCATGAGAGGCATACAAACTCCATTACCAATGGCTCCAACCGTACCAGCAAACATTAACATGTAATCAGTTCTATCTGCAAACGCAAACAGCTTATAAAACGGGACAGTATTTACTATCTCTTTTTCTTTTTCTTTTGTCAACTTGGAGTCTTGTTCCGCATTACCACCAGGGCCCGAAGCTGAGGTGGATGCTTCAGGCTTGTCGGAACTCATTGTTCCGGCTTGTATGACCTGTACAAGTGAAAAAAACAGGAAATCAATCCTAAGCTGTTTTTTAAAGTTTAGTTAGTTATATGTTCTTCTGTTAAAATGTCTGTTTCGGCTATTTATTAAACGTACAAGTAAAGGAATATGAATCATGAAAATGCTATGAATGGAAAGAACACTAAAAGGGCATCTCAAATTCCATTTCTTAGTTGTTTTCGACGTCACGTATATGCATCCTTGTGGTACATCATGTCGCAAAAGTTTTTTCTAATTTGAATCATCTCTTAATCACATAAACTTTTTTTTTTGAATATAATGCAAGTACGCAACCAGGGGCGGACCCACATGGATTATTCCATAGTGTAAAATTATGTCAAAAATCCTGATTTCTATGAAATGGACATGATAAGAATTTTTACTGGGTCCGCCACTGTATTCAACTACCTTCATTATGATGTTTTATATCATTTCATTGACAAATAATCTGATAAGCACTTTAGATACATCATTTTAATAAGCAATCTTAAAAACACAATGTTGCTTAAACTTAAAGTATATATGAAAATGGATCTAGATCTCAAACATAAACAAAACTGGACTCCATTATAAAAACACTTACAAAACCAAATGATTATAATTCCATTAGATAAAAACAAGTGTGAAAATGAAAATGCATGAACATCATCTAACTAGATAAATCTTGTTCACATTTCAAAAAATGAAAAAAACACAAAAAGTCAATATTAGCAAAAGCATGACTTCATGTGATCATATTAATGTTTGCCATTTTTAAGAAAACAAGATATATTTATTTATATATAGCATCCATAAAAATATGATATAATATTTTGCCATTTTTAAGAACATGAAACAAAACCAAGATATGAAACCTTCTAAAACTAGCTAAGCAAATACTTTCATATCTACTTTATATTCATATTCATATTACATATATAAGATATAAGCTAGATATAAATATATGATGAAGAGAAGAAAAAACTTACAAACTTTTTGGAAGGAGAAGATCAAGGAGCAGAGAAGTGCAGAGCAAATCAGATACTCCCAAAACTTGAGTTGACAAAAATGAGGAATATTAATACTATATATTACTGTATAAACTTATAAAGTTATAAGTTATATATATATATATATAAGCTATATGTGTGTGTATATTTGCTGTTGAGATAATGTGAAAACTGGGTGAGTTGCAATATTGAATATATATAGTAGTAGCTATATATATGCACACACAAACTAGAAAAATTCAATGTTTCCTTGTAGAGCAAGCTGGTTGAATATTGGTCAAAGGTTCACATGTGTTTTAAATCATTATCATTTTCTTGGGTACAGGTTAAGATCAAATATAATCTCTCTATATGTGTGATTTGTAATTTTTATTGTCACTTAATAAGATTCTATGGTTTTATGTAGGGCCGTAAACGAATTGGAACGGAGCTTTGTTTATTTTCGTTCGTTTTATTTTAATCAGATAAATAAACGAATACGAATGTTTAAATGGACGGATTTTCTTATTCATGTTCGTTTATTAAGAAAATTAGTTGTTCCATGTTCGTGCATAATTAAAACGCTAAACAGTTTATTAAGAAAATCAGTTTAACATTTTGTAATTTCTTATTCATGTTCGTTCATTAATATATATTATATCATATTTATTAAAACGCTAAACAAACATAAACGATCAAAAATAAATGAATGTAGAAAAACAAAAATAAACTTTATTTAATTATGCATAATATTTTGTTTTATAAGTGTTGTTTTGTTTAAACTAGCTTTAAACGTATACAATTAAAAGATATGATATACGAACATAAACGAACGTTAATAAACGCATAATCAGACGTTCACGAACATAAATGAACGGACATGACTTTTGTTCATGTTCGTTTATATAACTAAACGAACGTAAAATATTGTTAATATTCGTTCATTTAATAAAATAAACAAACATAAATAAACTTTTTATCGAATAACTTATGAAATGTTTACCAAACGTTCAGTTTGTTTACGGCCCTAGTTTTATGTTAGTTTTGAGAATGGGAAAATTGCATTTAAAAAAAAGGTGATGTGTATATGTCTGGGAGATGTACATCATTTATAGAAACTCTTAGCTAAATATCCATATTTGGTAAATAATCCATGCAACTTAACATTTTGGGACAATAAGAAATCATTTTGTACATGTTCTCACTTAAGCCTCATTTAAACGGTTACGTGTTACTGTGGCATGAAAACCGAGCGTTTAAGTGTTCAAGAGTGGTGGTTGTAAACCTGTAATTCGAGTCATATATCATTTGTGCAACTCGGCCTTTCGTGAGGCATGCATGTAAACTCTAACCCGTATGCCTATAATTCAAACACGACCCATCTATGTATCTAACCTTAATTATCTAAAATGTTGTAGTTTACGTTTTTTAGTTCAAGTACGCGTGAGAAAAATGAACGTAAGTACATAACTACTTTACGGCCTAAATATTTTTTCACTCTAATAATGCACAAATATGTATTAAAGAGTACAATAAACATAACATATTTAAAACTACTAATAAGTCTGAGCCAATCTAAATCACATGTTCTTAAAGTTAAAAATCGGTGTTTATAAATTATAGAGTTGAGATCAATATAGAACTCATATTTGCCATAGAACAAATGAACCAATCACAACCCTCCATTTTTTATCTAAATTAATACAAAATCATTTTCCACCTTTTTTTTAAAACAACATATCTTACAAACAGTAAATCTTCAAAATATAAAAAATACACCATCGTGACGAGAATTAAATTATCTTTCTATAGATATGCACTTTTATATATTTTCGACAAACATTTTTTTTCAAAAATTCCGTCCAAAAAAATCATATATGATTTTAAAAAATCATGTATGATTCGATTTTTACGAATCATATATGATTTTTACAATCATATATGATTCTCAAAAATCATATGTGATTCGTAAAAATCGAATCATATATGATTTTCACAAATCATATATGATTTTTGTTGACCGAAATTTTGAAAAAAAAAAGTTGTTAAAAATATATAGTAGTGCATATCTATAGAAAGATAATTTAATTCTCGTCGCGATGGTATAATTTTTATCGCGTAACGATTAACGGTTTGCGAGATATTTAATTTTTTAAAAAAGGGTGAAAGTTTATCATAATAAAAAAATGAATGGCTATTATTGGTTCATTGGATCTATGGTAAATTTTGGATCTATATTGAACTTTTGCCATAAATTATAATGTCTAAAGTTTATACACATGTGATTCACAAAATATGAGATTTACATGTTGAGGAGAGTTATTTTACATACCAAACTTTTCTCACATACTAAGGGACTCATTTCCACCATCCATCTAAAAATAAATCAATGGCTGAGATTAAAAACATTTTATTATTTCACCTATTTTTTATAATTTAAATATCTCTTAAACCGTTAATCGTTAAGTGAAAATATTTACACCATCGCGACGAGCATTTAATTATCTTTCTATAGACGGGCACTTTGATATATTTTCGAAAAAAGAAAAAAAAAATCGTTTTTTTCACGTTTTTTCATTACTTCTTTCGTTTTTTTACGTTACTGAAATTTGCATGAAAAAAATCGTATATGATAAAACACTAAATTGAAGATCACATGTGTGTTACATCATATATGATATGTAATATCATATGTGATATTACACTAATATCAAATGTGATATTACATATCATATATGATATTACACTAATATCACATGTGATATTCAAATTAATGTTTTATCATATATGATTTTTAATGCAAATTTCAGTAACGTAAAAAAACGAAAAAACTTAAAAAAAAGTGAAAAATACGAAAAAAAAAATTTTGTCGAAAGTATATCAAAGTGCCTATCTATAGATAGATAATTAAATGCTCGTCGCAATGATATATTTTTTTTCGCTTAACGATTAACGGTTTGAAAGTTATTAATATTTGAAAAAAATGATGAAAGTGGGTTTTTTAAATTGTTGTGATTAATCTTATCCATTAGATCAAATAAAAATGAATGGTGGAGATTGATCCCTTGATATGTAAATAATCTTTTGTCCTCAAATGATCTTAAATCTTACATGTTAGCTAAAATGTAGACCACCAGTTTTATGATATAAAATTACAATAGTTTACTAGGTCTCAAGGCTTTATTTCGTCCTACTAAATAGACACCAAAGACACTAAATTAGTAATTTTATTTTCTTTTAAATTACTTTTTATACTTTTTTACTTTTTTTTATTTATTTTCTTTAAAATTTGTTATTAAATATGCTATTCTTTATTAAATCACGTCATCCAAATTGATTGTATGGCACTTTGTGTGTGTTTGGTGAAACTAGTAGTAGCAGTTAGCAGTAAGCAGTAGCAATTAGCAGTAGCAGTTTAATTTACAAAAATGTTTGATAGAATAGCTGTAGCCATAATTTTATTGTGTAAAATAGCATAATGCTAAATGCTAAATGCTTATTCAAAGAGCATTTAGCGTTTAGCATTTTTTTGCTTATAAATGCTAACTGCTAATCATTCCAAACAAGCTTTTTTCAAAAACGCTAAATGCTAAATGCTAATTGCTCCATTTATGCTCGCTACCAAACACACCCTGGTATAAAGTTGTTGATCGCGTATGACCCTCACGGCCCTCACATGGGTCGGGCGCGGGTCAAACAAGTAATGTGCCGGAGGTCAATCAAGCGCTGTTCGTATACGCACAGCGTGAACGGAACGGGAAGGACTAATCCGCGGGTAAGAGATACGCCCGAGGGAGGCTGCAACCGCGCCCCACACAAAAGGCAGGGAATCTCACCCAGGACTAAGGTACAGTAACCTGCAGTCCCCAAAAAGGGAAGGCAGGACAACTCCCGCCCAAAAGCATCGATGTCACAACAACGGGACAAAGCTCTGCGTTGACCTACGTCACCCCCACTTACAAGTTGTCGCTATCATGGCCTGTGACCTTGAGAACACGACATAAATGTCAACCATATAAATAGAGGCTTTGCCACTATTCAAACGGTAACACACACTCACTCTCTCACTCTAAACTAACTTTATCTCTCTAAAACCTTTACTTACTCTCACGCCGGAGGTTGACCGCGGAACCCCGTTCCGCGGTGAGGCTAACGGTGTTTACTTTCTTAGAAGTTTCAAACCAAGACGAGCACTTAATACAAGATCTTTTCTCTCAGAAGTTAGCTTTCACTAATCTTCGCCAGGGAGCGCCCAGAATTGTATTAACAAGTTGGCGCCATCCGTGGGATAAGTGACATAACTGCGTCTCCAAAAAAAACTCTTATGAGTAATCTGGCAGAAAACCCTTCCCCGTCTCTTGAGCCGTCCACGGTCAGAAATACGGGTAGGAAGGAAAAAGTGCAAAACACAGAACAATACCCCCTAACGCTGTAACAGACGCAGCAATAAGGGAGTTCTGTGAAAGGCACTACAATCAGATCTTGCCCTTAATGGCGGAAAAGGTCCATCAAGAAAAACTAGATCGGGTCAAAACTCGTCTGGATTTTGATGATGAGACCAGGAATGAGAGATCTCGGGAACACGCCCGGAATACCCGCTCGGAGTCTGAAAGAAAACGGAAACTCAAGAGGCAGGGGGCTAGTCCCAGTGCCAGATCAGACCCTTCGGAGTATTCCAAGTCGAGGAGTGTTTTCTCAAGGCTTAGCAGCCAAGATGATGGGTGTTCCAGGGAAAGGAGCCAGGGGAAGCAAAAAGGCCGCGGCCGGAGGTGTTCTCTAGGCTGGAAAGGGAACGTCCGCACGTGACCACACGGATAGGGGACCGAAATCCAGCCGTATTCTACAGGCTCCAATCAAAGGTGTCTTCCCGCAGGAAACGTAAAAGAGAAGCTAAAAGGCGGAGAAAGCAAGACGCGGCTGAAAGGCATTCTGTTGAAAGATACCAAAGAAGCCGGAGCTTGACCCGCGACAGTGCTTCTCACTCAAAGTATAGCAGAAGGGAGACACACCACTCATACCGCAGCCGGACCAGAGAGGTGTCTCCCCCAGAAAGTGAAGAAAGCACGGGAGGGCACTGGAATTCCACCCCAAAAAGCAAGGGGGAAAGGAGTCTGACGAACTCTACTCCCCGTATGACATAGCTGATGCAGACCCCTTCACTCACCGAATACGGAATTTTGAATTCCCAAAAAGAACAAGGATGCCAGCTCAAATCAGAACATACGACGGGACCGGAGACCCGGAGGACCATCTGAAGATCTTCCAGACCGCAGCCAAAGTGGAGAGATGGGCCATGCCCACATGGTGCCACATGTTCAATTCCAAGCTAATTGGGCACGCTCGCGTCTGGTTCGATGAGCTGCGGCCAGAAAGCATTGACAGTTTCGAAGAATTAAGGTCAAGTTTTCTCTCATACTTCCTTCAGCAAAAGAAGTATACGAAGGATCATGTTGAGTTGCACCACATAAAGCAACGGGAAGGGGAATCCACGGAAGCGTTTGTGGAACGCTTCAAGATGGAAATCATGCATGTGAAGGGAGCCCTGGAGTGTATGAGAGTATCGGGCTTCATGCACGGGATAACAAACCCGGAACTAATCAGAAGGCTCAATGACAACATTCCCCAGACGGAGGATGAGATGTGGAAGGTAGTAAAAGCATTCCTCCGAGGAGAGTTGGCCGCGGCCAACCAGACAAAAAAGAAACACTCCCAGTGGAAGAACCATGATGGTGGGTAGAAGAACATCCAAATATTCGAAAGAAAAGGGGAATTCAAGGGCCGCTCAAGGCCAGAAAGAAAGAGAGGGGACAGGTTCACCCCCCTCACAAAAACACCGAAGGAAATCTTGGCCATGGATACTGTCAAGTTCACGGCTCCTCCGCCAATGTCAAGCCCGACCGAATCCCGTAATAAAGACAAGTACTGTGATTTCCACAGAGAGAAGGGGGCACAACACGGACGAGTGCTATCAATTGAAAAAGCAGATAGAAGAGGTGGTTAGGTCTGGACAGCTCACACATCTGGTCAAGGAAATCAAGAATGGGGCCCAGAAGAATGGTGGTCCCAAAGGTGGAAAAAAGGACATCGCGGCCAAAGACAAAGCTCACGCCATATACATGATTCAAGGTTGGCAGCGGACGGTCAAACCCAAGCTGGCTGCGGATGCAGTCCTAAACATGGAAATATCTTTTCCCCCCATATCCGGGGATGATTGGGATGACCATCCCCTGGTGATCAAGGCAGATGTAGAGGGATGCACAATCCACAGGATGTATGTGGATAACGGGAGCGCTTCGGAAGTTCTGTACGAGCACTGCTTCAACAAGCTAAGTCCGGACATCCGCAAGAGACTGATCCCCGCCTCGTCACCATTGTTGGGCTTCAGCGGGGAGCTTTCATGGCCATTGGGACAGATTCTCTTGGAGGTGACATTGGGAGAGGGGAAAAGGTCCGCTAGCGCTTGGATGAACTTCATGGTGGTACGGTCCCCTTCTCCTTACAATGGGATAATCGGACGCCCGGGAATCAGGCTGTTGAGAATAGTGCCATCCACAGCACGCGGGATGTTGAAGTTTCTCACCCATGGTGGGGTCGTAACGCTGAACAGCGACAAGGTAGTCCCGGTTGAGTTCAGAATGGTTACAGAACCAAAGTTCCACCACAACGCCGAGGAAGCAAAGGCGAAGGAAGGAATCGCAGTAGCAATCAACCCCAAGTTCCCTGATCAAACAATTACCATTTGGGGGGGGGGGGGCTGAGCGAAAAAGGAAAAAAGAGCATATGCGACTTGCTTAAGAACAATTTAGACATCTTTGCTTGGGAACCCTCCGACATGACCGGTGTTCCGCGACACAAGCTAAATGTCAGATAAGGCTACAACCCTGTACGGCAAAAGAAAAGGGGGCAAGCCCTGGAAAGAGACAAAGCCATCAATGAGGATGTCACTAAGCTGGTTGCAGCAGGGATTATGAAGGAAGTCCATTACCACGACTGGTTGTCTAATCCAGTCCTTGTCAAAAAGAGTGATGGAAGCTGGAGAATGTGTGTGGACTTCAAATATTTGAACAAAGCTTGTCCAAAGGATTGCTACCCCCTGCCGGAGATCGACTGGAAAGTCGAATCCCTCTGCGGATACTCATTTAAATGCTTCCTTGACGCATATAAAAGGTATCACCAAATTCAAATGGCGGCTGGGGACGAGGAGAAAACAACATTCCACACAAACCAAGGCATCTTCTGCTACACCAAAATGCCTTTTGTTTTGAAGAATGCCGGAGCCACGTACCAAAGGCTGGTGGACAGAGCTTTCGACAAGCAGATCGGAAGAAACTTGGAGGTATATGTCGACGACTTAGTTATTAAGAGCCATTCAGAGGAAGAAGTGCTTAGGGATATGGAGGAGACTTTCAAGACCCTGCGAAATATCAACATGAAGCTTAACCCCAAAAAATGCACATTTGGGGCGGAGCAGGGAGTATTTGTGGGTCATGTGGTGAGCAGGGAGGGCATCAGAGCTTGCCTGGACAAATCTGTGGCCGTAACTATCCTCAAATCCCCAACAACCAAAAAGGAAGTGCAATTTTTGAATGGGAAATTAGCTAGCCTCAGCCGTTTCATGTCCAAATCAGTGGAAAGATCTCTCCCATTCTTCCAGACATTGAAGGAGTGCATCAAGAAGAGTGAATTTTACTGGACAGCCGAGGCAGAGCAAGCGTTCAAGGAAATGAAGCAGCACATTGCCAACTTGCCAATGGTTATCGCTCCACACCCAAAGGAGGAGCTGATCATGTACTTGGCCGGGTCCCAAGAAGTTGTAAGTGCAGTCTTGTTAGTACAGAAGGAGTCGCGACAGCAGCCGGTATACTTTGTCAGCCGCGCCCTAAAGGGTCCGGAGATGAATTACACTCCGATTGAGAAGCTTGTCCTCGCACTACTATATGCATCCCGCAGATTACGGCGATACTTCCAAGCACACCCAGTGGCGGTCATCACGGATCAGCCACTGAAGCAAGTCCTGACCAAAACAGAGAAGAGCGGGAGAATGGCTGGATGGGTAATCGAACTGGACGAACATGACATCAGATTCCGACCCCGGACAGCCATTAAAGGGCAAGTGCTAGCAGACTTCATTGCCGAGATTCCAGAAGAAGGAACTCCTGACAAGGAAGAAGACAAGCAACAATACTCGGAGCCGTAGAATCTATTCACGGACGGGTCCTCATGTCAGGAAGGTTCCGAATCAGGCCTAATCCTAACAAACGCAGAGGGAAAGGAGTTCACATACGCCCTGCGTTTTGAATTCGAGGCATCCAACAACGAAGCTGAGTACGAGGCGCTGATCGCGGGATTGAGAATCGCGGAACAGATGCAGGTAAAGGACCTATCAGCAAACGTTGACTCCCGCCTCGTGGAAAACCAGATAAACGGAGCGTATGAGAAAAAAGAGGAGAGCATGGCGCGCTACTTGGCAAAAGCTAAAGCATTGATTGAAGGATTTCAGACGTTCTCCATAAAACAGATTCCCTGGAGCCAGAACAAACAAGCAGACGCGCTAAGCAAGATTGCATCAACCAGCTTCGCTCACCTGACAAAACAGGTACTCGTGGAAGTCTTGAAAGAAAAATCCATTGAGGAGAAGGAAGTATTGGCAATCATAGAAGAGGACGGAGATACGTGGATGACACCCTTGATTGAGTACCTAAGGGATGAGACACTACCGGCGGATGATAACAGGGCTCACAAACTGAGGATCAAGGCAAGACAATACACGTTGAGAGACGGAGTTCTATTCCGGAAATCTTTCCTAGAACCATGGCTCCGGTGTGTGGGCCCCGTCCAAGCCAATTATGTGCTACGAGAAATCCACGAAGGGTCGTGTAGCATGCACTCAGGACCAAGAGCGGTGGTGGCCAAAGCAATCCGATCCGGATATTACTGGCCAATAATGCACAAAGACGCTCGAGAACTGATACAGAAGTGTGAAGATTGCCAAGTCCACCGTCCAGTGCCAAAAAATCCGCAGCAAAATCTGACCCCAATCACTTCTCCCTGGCCCTTCTACAAGTGGGGCCTAGACATCTGCGGACCTTTCTCAGAAGGACCAGGAAAATTAAAGTTCATGATTGTGAGAATATACTATTTCACCAAGTGGATCGAGGCCAAGCCTCTAGCCTCCATCACAGGAAAACAGGTAAAGAAGTTCGTTTGGGACAACATAGTTTATCGATTCGGTTTGCCCGGGGAGATAGTGTCAGACAATGGAAAGCAGTTCCGCGACAACCCATTTAAAGACTGGTGCAAGAAGCTTAACATCATGCAACGATTCGTCTCGGTTAAGCATCCGCAGGCAAATGGGCTGGTAGAAAGCGCGAACAAAATCCTGGGAGAAGGCATTAAGGCAAGACTGGATAAGGGGAGTAAAGACTATATAGAAGAGGTGTCGCATGTGCTCTGGGCGCACATAACCATGATTAAGACAAGCAACGGGGAAACCCCGTTTTCCCTGACGTACGGCACCGAGGCAGTTATCCCAGTGGAGATCGGAATGCCAAGTCTCCGATGCACGGCCGTAAACCAAGTCTCCATTGGCCAGAACCTCCGCCTAAACTTAGACATCCTGGAAGAAAGGAGAGAAGCTGTTGCCATTAAAGAAGCGCGCAACAAGGCTAGGATGGAAAAGTACTACAATGCCAAGGTACGAAGCACGACATTTAGACCTGGAGAATTTGTCTACCGTAATAATGAAGCTAGCCGAGAGGAGGACACGGGAAAGCTTGGCCCAAAATGGGAAGGGTCGTATGAAGTAGTGGAAGCACTAGGAAACGGAGCATATAAACTAAGAGGCGCAGATGGGGAGCTACTCCCAAGGACATGGAACATCCGCAACTTGAAGAAATGTTATGTGTAAGTGTATGTAGGTTTCCCCCACCTCTTGTAAGTTGATCACGGATCAGGTCCGGATAACAGGGGGAACCACTTTAAATTTTTATGCCTTTCGTTTTATTGTAATATTTTCTAGTTATTAATGAAATGTAGAGCCTGGCCCACTCTATAAATTTTCCAAAACAAATATTCGTTTACATCTTTTGTTTTTGCATGTCTCTTGCATATCCCTCACATCCGCGACAAACAGTGTCGCACATAAAGGACGAGCAACCTCAAAATTGACTCAGGCATATAAGTGGTATTGCAAACCCATTGAACACCCCATGGTACCCCCGGACTGCTAAAGTACGGCCAAGGGTACAAAACAAAGCCCGGAACAACCAACTCCGGCAAACAGTAAAAGCATATATGTAATCATAAATATTTCCATTAAGTCCGCGAAAGATTTTTTACAAATACACGGGGGCATACCCCCGGATTACAAAAATACGGGCACCACGACTATCGTAGCCTCGGCAGAACAAAGACTAAAAGATATCTATAAAGCTTCACAGGGATTAAAAGGGCGGCATAGTCTAAATGCCACCCGTCCATTAAAATCAAGCACCATCAAGAATACCCGCGTCAAACATATCATCGTGGGTAGCCTCTTCTTAGTTCTCCTCTTCTTCTCCTTCTTTCTCGTCTTCCCCAGTTGGACCGGTAACGGGGGCGGACGGAGTGGGCCCTGGATGGACTATGACCATAGTGGGTTGACCAGCAGAGGTGACTTGATGCACAACATTGGAAACAGTTAGATCTGGATTCCAGAAGTCAAACTTCAAACCTTTCGCGCGACACTTCCTCTCCTTATACGCAGCAATAGCACGCGGGCGCCTAGTCACAGCTTGGAACAAGGAGTTGGGGAGAACCACTTCCACTGAAGTAGGACAGCTATAATAAAACTCTCCCGACCAGCTCGGTCGCTCCTCCTGCAGAACCAATTTCGCCATAAAGTACTCAAGGGGAGCATCCTTGCATGCTTCCAAAGAGTCAAGTAGCAGAAAGGGAACATCGCTGAGCCGAATAACTGACTCACGGTAAGCTTCCTTGGCCTTAGGATTATAAGCTAGGATCTGCTCTAGTTTCCTTTTGGCAGCCCCGTGCACTATCCCAGCCTCCAGTCCCTGTCTTAGCCCCTCCGCGATGGCTTTACTAATGCAGTCCCCCAGCCGGGTCTGTAGCTCATCAGACTGCTTAAATGCCATCCACACCCTGCGAAAACCATGACCAATAACCCATCGTTTACCCTCAATGGCAAGAAGAGTGCTAGGAAACAACTCCTCGTCAAAATCGCGGTTCAACTCCGCCAGCCTCCTATCCAACTGAGCAAGCTGACCATCACAAGAACTGCGAACCTCTTCTTCGCGTTCCATCAACCTTTGATCAAATAAACTAGTCGCTCCAACCTGTGCCTTCAGCTCATCACAAACGGCGGACAGCCCCGCGACTTTACCTTTTAACTCGGCATTCTCAACGGTTAAGGTTGCCAGCTGTTCATCCTTGGGCGCAATCATGCCCTCCAACTAAGCCACGCGCTCACGCAACCTCCTAACTTCCTCAGATTCAGATTTGAGCAGACCAACACGCTCACGGAGGCCCCTTGCCTCCGCAGCCTCATTCTCCAACTCCTCCACCTTACCCTTCAAACATTCAATCTTTCTATCCCTTCTCTCTAACCTACGATTTAGTTTGTTGGTTTGATTCAGCTCAAACTCTAACCTCAAGCGAATCTCCGAAGACATACACACCTGTTGCGCAGTAATCATGTTATACTAATACAGCATATCCGAATGTGGCATATTGCGTAGCACGGACAGATACCCAGGGGTAGAGAGGTTGTCCAAAAAACTCCGGCACGTCCAGGGGCCATTCATGCGAAATTCATTAGTAGGGAGCCACTTCGGAACATAAACATTCTTGGCCTCGGCAGTATCCACGGACATAGACTGGTAAAAGTCTTCGTCAGACGCCGCGGGGCGATGAGTGGTTTGCTCCTGTGGAGGGGAATCCTCTTGAAAAACACTTTCCTGTTGAACAGGTGGCGGCTGAGAGGGTCCAGACATATTGATAACGCTACACGCGTCGTTCGGGGTCAAAGGAACTTCCTTTTCTTCGAGCAAGTTTTATAACACCCTAGGCAGTGAACCTAATCATTGTAGTGTAGTAATTAGGGTAAGCCACGGGTATTGATATCGTTCTCTAGGAGAATAGTGTCGTTAGGCTGAAGTGTATGTCGATTTAAGTCTAAAGGTGAGGGATGATTATTTTTGTATTTTTATATTTTATGAAATGGAAATGTGCGAATCTCGGGGTTTGGATTTGGGGGTTGGTATTTCTACCGATTACGCTACTTATCTAATTAACTAAGCTAAGGATAGTCTATGTTTATTGTTGTGTGCTCGTATGATAGTTTAAAGATGTGTTTACTTAGGTTTTATTACTCCTTAATTATCTCCTATTGATGGTTGAATTGTCACGTCCTTATTCTTAATCGCGTTGTGTTTTCTAAGGTCGTAAGGTGTGCATTCCCTAACTCTTTAAAGTCACCTTTAAGTGTAGTAAACAAAATCCACTAAGTCATTCATAAACTAACTTTAAGGTTATCTTTGGTTTAGTAAACGAAATCCACCAAGTCATTCATAAACTATCAAAGATTTATCAAGTATTAAACACAACGGTAGCCTAGTCGCACTCCTAAGCTAATTACAATTAAGATAAGAGACAACCAATCAAACAAGAGACAGTAGGGTGCAAGAATTATAAACTAAACCAATTAGACTCATTGAATTTGTCACACCCCTAATGATGAAGATAGACACAAGCATCACTAAGAAATCAATAAGATCTAATTAATTATATACAAGTTTCATACAATCATAAGCAAACACAAGGTGAATTAGCCAAGCATAATTAATGAAGAGCAAGCAACAATTGTGATAATTGAAGACATACCATAGGATTGGATTAACAAACAAATCATTACACGATGTTTATGGAGTGTTTGAAACCCTTTAAGTTGCTGGAAAAACACCTACCTAAACCCTGGAATCGGACTTAGGGTTTAGGGCTTACAAAAAGTGAAGTTATAATGTTATATTTATAGGCAGATTTTCTGTCGGCAAAGAGTGACGGCGTCATGACCATTTTTTCAGCAAATTGTAGATTTTATCGTTCCGGTCGCGTGGGCTTTTGAACCACCTAAATCCGAGTTCGTATGCAAAAGTTATGGCCAAAATAATATCAACTACTTCGCGCGCATGCTGTGATAGTCTTGATCACCTTGTGACGGCGTCACCTTGTGGTTGTGACGCCGTCAAGTGTAAAAAAGCAATTTGGCTACTGAGCCGTCACAAAAGTGCTCCGACGGCGTCGCAAATAACACCTGACGCCGTCCCCTTATGTTTTCAGCAACTTTGAGTGTCTCGATTCTGACTTTGGCCATTTTCTTCGTATAATCGCGCCTTTTCATCCAAATAAGTGCCATTACAGCAGTTTGCCTTCAAGAGACCTAAAAAGTGAAAAGGAACGATATTAAGCAATAACTGATACAAAAGTGATCAAATAAGGGCTTAAACGACCCCTCAAAAAGGTACATTTTAAAACCTTATCAAATATCCCTACACTTGGTATTTGTTTGTCCTCAAGCAAATGTGCTTTTAGCCAATTAATTTATAAGCTAGGGGTCATGAAGCATTGGTTTAAAACAGTCCACAACACTTATAAGCCCCGCAAAAGTCATAACAAGCACGGAAATTACATACTAGCACCTCACATGGGGTGTTTGGATACTCACATCTCTCGGGTGTATATGAAATATAGCAAATTGGAAATGGAAGATAAACACTCATTAACCGGTCCTAGTATATAAATTACCATAGGCTTGAGAATAGATCAAACCCCCATCGCTTTGGCGTAAGCACCTAGGAAAGACTATCAAAGAGGTCTTTAAAGGGTTGTAACGTTAGGCTTACGGTAGGGAAACAAAGGGTTTGGTGGGATAAGCTATTTAGTGGTGGCAAGTCAAAAATCTCTATGTTAAATGCATACGAAGAATGGCGTTGCTAAGCCAAGACTCGACACTCTAAACTCTAGATAACTGAAATAAACAAACATAAATTTAAAGATAGATGTAGGATGGTAGCCCGTATGTTTTTTTGTTTTTTTTTGTTTTTTTTTTTTTTTTTTACACTCTATTTTTTTTCTTTTTCTCTTTTTTTTCGATTTTTTTTTCATACACTTTTACTCTACCATCCTCTACGATAACATCTAAATAATAGGGATTTATAGCACATCCCTACACTTGAGTTTTTATTACTCTAACACTAATATGACCTGAATTGAAAAGATCAAAACACTTGGAGTACGTTATTACGCAGATAAGGGAATTGGCGTTCCCTTTTAGTCATTTAAAACTTTAACTTTTCCCATGAGTCCCAATCGTCCCAAAACTGTATACAAAGGATATGACTCGACTTAGCAACTCATGCAAGCAACTAGATAATTGAACTAAGGGTTTAGGGTGATAACAATAATGCACTAAAAGTGAGTGCATACAAGGTAGGCTAAGGCGATTTGGGTGTACATTTGGGGGTGGGGTGTAAACAATGCTCTTCATTGATATTCCGGAAAAACCGAAACATCACGAGAACCGCGAAAAGGATAGGCTCTGAGGGGTTAACTAGGGGTATCGTGTACTAAAGATGAGTACAACGCAAAAGGTGTGGGGGAATTACTCAACCGATGTGGAAGAAGTAATTATATTACGGGTATCAAACAAGGGTTATCCTAATGCCTCTTATCATTTAGTTATTCCTAACTACACAAGTGCAGTCTTACTTGCGATCTCGGAATGCATCACAAAACAAGTTCTATAATCTAATATACTACCGGTTCACACTCTAAGCATTAAAGATGAATGCTTTTAATTCCTACTAATCTAAGGGCGATCCTCACATTTTGGGTGGAATTTAGGTGGTAAAGGGTTTTTGTGCTAGTCATGCAACTTCCTATCCGTGAGACGCTTTTGTTAAGACTAATGGCCCACTCCTATATGTCATGAAAAATTTTAAATTTGGTGCCAAAATTACTCTAACCGATATTTTCTCATGGTTTATTACACAAATACAATTGGGCAAAGCAAACAATCAAGGATAAGCATAGTTTCAAAGTTCCCATTTTATTTTCCCTCCCTACACTTAAACTAAACATTGTCCCCAATGTTCCCCGAAAGTATCAAAGTTATGATAATAGAAGGTAATAAAAAAAACGAAAGAAACTAATACTCTCCTGATTAGCTCGGTAGGATCCGTGTGTGAAGTAGTGGTTACATATTTTCCAAGAAGAATATATGCGTGAAAAGCTCCTTCCAACCTTATGTATCTTCTTCTTGATAGATAAAACCTGCACACTTGAAGAAAACAAACAACCCAACGCATCAAACCGAACAAAGAAAAATCACAACAAGATGTAATTCCATACTTAAATAAGATATAATGCTTGTGGAATGGACGTTTGCAGATTTTCTAGAAAATTAAGACCTGGAAAATTCCAAAAAATTTATAAGTAGCACAGAAAACGAGAAAAAGTAATCAGTTATTTCTGCTCCTTCCTGACGCCGTCAGGTTGCGATCCTGACGCCATCAGGTTATCCTGACAAAAACTGGTCTGCGATTTTCTGGAAAAAAAAATTCTGAAAAAATTTTTATCTTTAAAATCTGGAAAAATTTCCTGCAAAACATCCATTATGACTCGATACAAGCATTTGACTCGAACAAACACACATGTATATCTTTCAAATAATTGTAATTCTCATGTTCACGTTTCTTTTGAAAAACGTGTGTAATCCTCCCTACACTTATCCCTTATGTAAAATACCTTTATATGTAATTAAGACGAGGTTAAAGACAAAATAAAGCATTTTTACAAATTCAAACATGAGAATAAACAACTAATAAAAGATATACGACACACAAATGAAAATGAAAAACAAATACACATGGGTTGCCTCCCAAGAAGCGCTTGTTTTTGTTCGAGTCACGAGCCTGACTCTACCCTTATTTAACAGATAAAGGGGAAGTTTTCCCTACACTTAAGTTTAAGTGCGGGTGATAGTAGCGATACACACCCTTATGGTGGAAATATGCCACGTGAGGTGAAGGGGGTGTGTGAATGGCTTCCTTCATCCTAAAACTACCCGGACTAAATTGGTTGATGGGTGGGTCGGTTCCTCGTTTATTTAAGGATGGAAGTAAAGATTGAGGTTCCGGTTCATCAACACTATGAAATTCCCTAGAACTAAGAGTAAGACTGAGACTACAAGTATTCAAACCTATATTCTCCAGTTGCGTTTGGTTCAAATGTTCTACCTCCATTGGGATTCCTAAAGTCTCTTCTACTACTTCCGGGTAAGTCACGTGCGGTGTGTATGCCTTAAATGATGGTGGAACTTGTGGGATACCTTGTGGGTCTAGACTTTTCACCTTATCCTCAATCACATCTACATCATCTATATGCTCATCATGTGCTATTTCCTTAGGTCGTGATGAAACCAAACTTAGTAATTGATCCAACTTATGGTTTAATGTTTGGTTGCTTTCCATAATATTTTCACAAATTTGGTCAGTTCTCCTAAGGGCCTTACTAACAATAGTTTCTAAACATGGAGGTTGTTCACGAAAGTCTATCCTAGGTGAAGGCTCATACAAAGCATAGGTTTCACTAGATGAGGTGTTTTGTGGGCTTGATGGAATGGTGAAACCCTCAAAAGGTTTATGGACTTGGTTACTTTCTTCCCACCATCTTGAATAATCCGCTTTAGGAATATCATAAGTTTTTATGAAAAAACCTAATCGTGGATATAGTGGATTCGCATTCTCCATAATGGTGAACGGAAGAGTCAATGGAAAAGTTTTACGAACAAAGGCACAAAAAAGGGGGATAGACTACAAGGAAGCTAATAAAAAGAAAAAATCTTACTTGATAGGAATCTTGTGAGTAGACCTAAACGAGATAGAAATCAAGCCTAAGCAATAACTATTCCCAGGCAGCGGCGCCAAAAACTTGATAATGTTACACGCGTCGTTCGGGGTCAAAGGAACTTCCTTTTCTTCGAGCAAGTTTTATAACACCCTAGGCAGTGAACCTAATCGTTGTAGTGTAGTAATTAGGGTAAGCCATGGGTATTGATATCGTTCTCTAGGGGAATAGTGT
The DNA here is from genome assembly GCA_019973895.1 of Chrysanthemum seticuspe. Taxonomy (NCBI): domain Eukaryota; kingdom Viridiplantae; phylum Streptophyta; class Magnoliopsida; order Asterales; family Asteraceae; genus Chrysanthemum; species Chrysanthemum seticuspe. The sequence continues at coordinate 314,360,308 of BPTQ01000009.1, forward strand.
CGTTAGGCTGAAGTGTATGTCGATTTAAGTCTAAAGGTGAGGGATGATTATTTTTGTATTTTTATATTTTATGAAATGGAAAGGTGCGAATCTCGGGGTTTGGATTTGGGGGTTGGTATTTCTACCGATTACGCTACTTATCTAATTAACTAAGCTAAGGATAGTCTATGTTTATTGTTGTGTGCTCGTATGATAGTTTAAAGATGTGTTTACTTAGGTTTTATTACTCCTTAATTATCTCCTATTGATGGTTGAATTGTCACGTCCTTATTCTTAATCGCGTTGTGTTTTCTAAGGTCGTAAGGTGTGCATTCCCTAACTCTTTAAAGTCACCTTTAAGTGTAGTAAACAAAATCCACTAAGTCATTCATAAACTAACTTTAAGGTTATCTTTGGTTTAGTAAACGAAATCCACCAAGTCATTCATAAACTATCAAAGATTTATCAAGTATTAAACACAACGATAGCCTAGTCGCACTCCTAAGCTAATTACAATTAAGATAAGAGAAAACCAATCAAACAAGAGACAGTAGGGTGCAAGAATTATAAACTAAACCAATTAGACTCATTGAATTTGTCACACCCCTAATGATGAAGATAAACACAAGCATCACTAAGAAATCAATAAGATCTAATTAATTATATACAAGTTTCATACAATCATAAGCAAACACAAGGTGAATTAGCCAAGCATAATTAATGAAGAGCAAGCAACAGTTGTGATAATTGAAGACATACCATAGGATTGGATTAACAAACAAATCATTACACGATGTTTATGGAGTGTTTGAAACCCTTTAAGTTGCTGGAAAAACACCTACCTAAACCCTGGAATCGGACTTAGGGTTTAGGGCTTACAAAAAGTGAAGTTATAATGTTATATTTATAGGCAGATTTTCTGTCGGCAAAGGGTGACGGCGTCACACTTATAGAGTGACGGTGTCACGACCATTTTTTCAGCAAATTGTAGATTTTATCGTTCCGGTCGCGTGGGCTTTTGAACCACCTAAATCCGAGTTCGTATGCAAAAGTTATGGCCAAAACAATATCAACTACTTCGCGCGCATGCTGTGATAGTCTTGATTACCTTGTGACGGCGTCACCTTGTGGTTGTGACGCCTTCTGCTTTCTGACGCCGTCAAGTGTAAAAAAGCAATTTGGCTACTGAGCCGTCACAAAAGTGCTCCGACGGCGTCGCAAATAACACCTGACGCCGTCCCCTTATGTTTTCAGCAGCTTTGAGTGTCTCGATTCTGACTTTGGCCATTTTCTTCGTATAATCGCGCCTTTTCGTCCAAATAAGTGCCATTACAGCAGTTTGCCTTCAAGAGACCTAAAAAGTGAAAAGGAACGATATTAAGCAATAACGGATACAAAAGTGATCAAATAAGGGCTTAAACGACCCCTCAAAAATGTACATTTTAAAACCTTATCACATATCCGTGTCCAAGTGTTCTTGATGGGCACTGGTGGAAGTCTTAGAGGTAGCATCCGGATCTGCCTGTAGATGCGGAGAGGCCTCAGAAGAAGCAACGGTAGTTTCAAGCTGCTGGGGCTCGGGGTCAGACTCATCCTCCATAACAGGAATAGGACCCGTGGCAATATTTCCTGCGTAAGTTAGGAACACTTAGTTTTTCCCATAAAAAATATTGAAAAAAAAAGAAAAAGAAAAAAAATAGGGATCTTACCAGCAGCAGATCCAGCACCCTGCTCCGGCACTGGAACATTTCTCCTCTTCTCCGGTTGCTTTGGGGAAACATTGATCCTCACCCTTTTCTTCCCGGTGGCTTTACTGGCTTTGGCCGCCTCCACATTTTCCACAATGGTCTCTTGGACCAACGTGACCAAATCCTCAGAAGGCTCTATGACACGCCCAACAGTCTCATCTTGCAGTGTCTTTTCGCCTTCTTGTAAAGTTCTTTCTCCCGATGTCACTTCGAAAGGATCTGGCTGGTTGATGAAGGCAAAAAGAGACATCTCTGCAAACACAAAAAAAACAGGTTAATGATAGACAAAAAAGGAGAGGACAATAAGACGCGACAAACCCTAAAAGAAGAACCCACCCTCAGTATCCGAGGCCATAAAAGTAGGCCGCGCCGTAGCATCATCCGAGGCGCGGCTAAGACCCACTACACACAAAAACGGCTCCGGAAACTTCTTGAAGGGAGCACGATGTGTGTCAAGGAGGTGCAATAAATCCAGGTCAACATCATCATCCAACGGGGGTGGATCACGGTCAACAGAGACTTTGTCATTCCATGAAATAGCCAAAGGGAAAGCAGTCTCATCAACCCAAAAGAAATATTCCTTCCAATTCTTTACAGAATCTAAGGGAGCGGTATAGCAAACAGGAACAACCAAAGACTTGGGACCCTTACGCTTTTCCAAGGTCATCCACCCGTCCTTCATACCAGAATAGTAAAACTTCCTAAACAAGGATACGGTGGGGATACCACCGTGAACGCGGCATAGGATCTCAAAATGGCTAATCCTAGCCGCGGCTAAAACGGACAACTGCGACAGATGAATTTGAAAGTATTCCAAAACACTACACAAGAACTTGGAAATAGGGATCCTAAAGTTTCAAAACTCAATAAACCTAGTGTATACGTCTATCTTACCCTTAGGGGCATCCTTGATGGTATCGTTAGGACCAGGAAGAAGAGGATGAACAATTGGGGGGATATGATATTTAGAGCAAAAATCACCCAGATCCCTTTGGGATAACTTACAAGTAAAATCACACAGAAGTTTTTTATCCATGGAAACACAATAGGAACGAAGAAACCTAACCTGAACAAGTAAACACGCAGGAAAGGGGGTTTGATGGCTTTTTTCTCTTTTTACACACGGAGACGAAGAAGCAACAGTAACCTAGAAAGTAAAAATAAAGGGTATTTACCCCCCCCCCCCCCAAGAGTAAGATTAATGGACCAATCGAATGGCGGAAAAAGCGCCACGTCCCCAGTTGGCATCGAATGGTTCAAATCCATCTAGATCAACGGACGAGATGGAAGCAGCCAAAACGTCATGTCAGTCAGAAAATGCGCGGCCTGGAACGGTTCGCGAATCCCAAGGGACAACTGTAGGACTTATCCACTATTCAAGTGGGACATACAGTTAGCAATGACTATGATGATCCACGGAACGCCCAACCACGGACAAACAAAACAACTTAGTCTAGAATACTTGTTCCGAGCCAACAAGCATACTAGACTGGGGGGACTTGATCGCGTATGACCCTCACGGCCCTCACATGGGTCGGGCGCGGGTCAAACAAGTAATGTGCCAGAGGCCAATCTAGCGCTGTCCGTATACGCACGGCGTGAACGGAGCGGGAAGGACTAATCCGCGGGTAAGAGATACGCCCGAGGGAGGCTGCAACCGCGCCCCACACAAAAGGCAGGGAATCTCACCCAGGACTAAGGTACAGTAACCTGCAGTCCCCAAAAAGGGAAAGCGGGACAACTCCCGCCCAAAAGCATCAGTGTTACAACAACGGGACAAAGCTCTGCGTTGACCTACGTCACCCCCACTTGCAAGCTGTCGCTCTCATGGCTTGTGACCTTGAGAACACGACAGAAAGGTCAACCATATAAATAGAGGCCTTGCCACTATTCAAACGGTAACACACACTCACTCTCTCACTATAAACTAACTTTATCTCTCTAAAACCTTTACTTACTCTCACGCCAGAGGTTGACCGCGGAACCCCGTTCCGCGGTGAGGCTAACGGTGTTTACTTTCTTAGCAGTTTCAAACCAAGACGAGCACTTAATACAAGATCTTTTCTCTGAGAAGTTAGCTTACACTAATCTTCGACAGGGAGCGCCCATAATTGTATTAACAGTTGTCAACGCCTTTTTAAATCATATTTATCAATAGGTTTAAGTTCATTTATACTGTATTTCTAATCATAAATACAAACTTTTATCACCTAACTTTTTTAAATGTACATTACTTTATCACTTATGATTGCAATTAATACTACGGAGTAGTTTCAAATTAATGCTAGTAAAGTTAGTATAAATAATGTAGAGTTATTTTCATAAAAATAATGTAGAGAACTCAGATTTCAGTAGCAAAATTTTTGAGTATTAAAAACATGAAAATCCTACATCCTCACTTGCCAAATCCTCATTTTATTGTCACTTCATTAATGTACGTAACGAGGGTTAAAGTGTTTGCGCGTTACGGCAGTATATTATTTGATAAAATTTTAATGATATAATCACTCAAAATCATTTAATTACTTATTTTTTGCATAAAAGATATTGCATATGTCTATAATTTGATATTCATGCATTTTCATATAACTTAATTATATAATGCAATTCATATTCTTTATCTAGTAAACTAACGTAATTAAAAAAATATATAAAATTTCAATTATTGTGCAAGTAATTTCTTTTAACTAAATAATTTACACATAAAAAATAAAACGTATATAAAAGCTCTTTCATAAACTATTATTGATTATTGTAATGAGTCTATTACTTTTAAAATTTTAATCCATATTTTCTATAAAATGTAAGCTATATTAAGCTCATTTTATTTGAAATATACGACTCTTTTATTTGTATAATTTCTGTAATAAAATTACTAAATTTTGACCTATTAACAAAAAAAATAAGAAGTTGATTTTAAATGTTTAATCAATTTTTTTATAAACCATACGTAAGTCAAAAGCATGGCAATATTGGGCTCAACTTATTACAAATTTAAAAATATTTTTGTTCGTATATATATATATATATATATATATATTAAATGATGAATATTTATTATATATTTGATAAATAAAGTTTGTTATATAAAAAAGAATTGCAATGGAAAAGTTTAAGATAGTTTTCATAGCTAATTACACAATTTAGGGACGTGTTTGGAATATTTTATTAAACTTGAAACTAGAGAAACTTTAGGATAGTTTTTAAAAATTATTAGATAGTTTAAGGGTTTTTTTTTTTTTTTTTTTTTTTTTTTTTTTTTATTATTTTTTTTTTTACAAAAAAACCATTTATTTTAACAATAAAGTTTAACATTTTTTTTAATAAAAACGTACGTAAATCAAAAGTATTGCAGTATCAAGTTCAATTTTTTCGTAAAATTTGTTACATATTTAATAAATAAAGTTTGTTAGATATTTGATAAATAAACTGGCCAGATAACCTTTATCAGACTTTGTATGTCCAAAATAATAAAATAATGAGGTGAGTTATTTTGCATACTTTGATTTTGATGCTTACCAAAAGATAAATCCCCACAGTCCATCTAGTTTGATCTAATGTTGGAGATTAACATAAGATTTAATATGTCAACCTAAATTCATGTATTTTAAAAAATTTTTTTTTGCCTTTTCTTGTCTTTTTGTCTTTTAAATACTTTTTTTGCGTAAAAGATATTACATATGTCTACAATTTAATATTCATGCATTTTCATATAACTTAATTATATAATGCAATTCATTTTCTTTATCTAGTAACCTAATGTAATTATAAAAACATAACAGTTCAATTATTGTACAAACAAATTCTTTTAACTAAATAATTTACACTCTAAAAGTAAAACGTATATAAAAACTCTTCCATAAACTCATACAGATTATTGTAATGAGTCTGTTGATTTTAAAATTTTAATCCTTATTTTCTGTAAAATGTAAGCTATATTGAGCTCATTTTATTTGAAATATAAGATTGTTTTTATTGGTATAACTTTTGTAATAAAATTACTAAATTTTTACCTATTAACATAAAAATAAGAAGTTGATTTTAAATGTTTAATCATTTTTTTTATAAACAATACGTAAATCAAAAGCATTGCAATATGCTCAATTTATTCAAATATTAAAGAAGTTCTTATTGGTATTTTTTATAAGAAAATTGATTAATATTTATTAGATACTCCCTCCGTCCAAAATAATTGGCCTCGTTTGACTTTTTATAGTCTTAATTTCTCAACTTTGATCTTTAATATTTTTGTATGTGTTATGTAATATTTGATGAAAATTACACAAATAAAAAAACATTTAAAAGAACAATCCAATCATATATTTTGCATCAATTATTATATAACATAAATAAAAATATTTAAGATCAAAGTTGAGAAATTAAGACTTTAAAAAGTCAAATGAGAACAATTAATTTGGGACGGAGGTAGTATTTGATAAATAAAGTTTACTATATAAAAGAAATTGCAACAAGTAAAATTTAAGGTAGCTTTCATAACTTATTACCCAGTCTAGGGGCATGTTTGGAATTTCTTTTATTAAACTTAAATCTAAAGAAACTTTAGGGTAGTTTTTAAAATTATTAGATAGTTTAAGGGTGTGTTTGGATTATTTATTTATTTATTTTGCAAAAAAAACATTTATTTTAGCAATAAATTTCAACATTTTTTTTAACAAAAACATACATAAGTCAAAAGTATTGCACTATACGACTTAATTTGTTTATAAAATTTATTAGATATTTGATAAATAAGTTGTTAGATATTTGATAAATTAACATGCTAGTTAACATTTATCAGACTTTGTACGTCCAAAGGGGATATACTATTAATACCCCTTAGTGGGTCACATCACAGGGAATATTTCCTTTGTCCTCCACTTTTTTTAGTACAACACAGTTTTTTGTCAGTTTCTGTTCCGTATTTCTGACAGTTTTAAACGTTTGACTTATTAAACTTTATATTTACTGTTCCGCATTTTCAGGTTTATAGCTTTTTGATATAAACAAAATTATAAAAAAAAAAAAAAAAAAAAAAAAAAAAAAATATATATAGGAGAGGTACATCTAAAATTATAGCCACCGTATGAATAACCCCACCCGTCCAAAGTCCAAACTAATAAATTAACACATCTGTCAACTTGATGATGTTGTCTTTTTGGTAATATATAATTGCAAAAAGTAAAAGTTTAAAGTAGCTTTCGAAACTTATTACACAGTTTAGGGGCAGTTTAGGGGCGTATTTGATTTTTTTTTTTTTTTTTTTTTTTTTTTTTT
>BPTQ01000009.1:314371976-314441609 GCA_019973895.1 Chrysanthemum seticuspe
CTCAATTCGTGTGTCTAGGTGCGTTTTGATGTTTAAAAAAGTATTATAGATGATATTAAATCATTTTGACACAATCCTTTTTAACTTCAAACACATAAACACTTACAAAAATGAAGATCTGAGACACGCAATTCTTGAATGATTTTAGGCGTAGGATTTGAAGGTTTTTAGCAATAAATGTGGTTAGAATGGTAGGTGGGGTATTTTATTGAAAAATACTTTCGGATTATGACAGTTTCAGTCCCTCCACCTTTTCCTTTTTCAACCAAAGCCTTTTAACTTCCATTTAGGTTACCAAACAAAGATTTTTGAGAAAGAATCATGACGACACTCCCCCTCGGCTTGATAAATTTAAACGGTTTAAGAATTTTAGTCCGAGGAGTGTCATTGAGCCAGAAAGTCCACCATCATTTGTATAACGAAACAACCGAGATGTGATAACATGCAAGTACACTTATGTTTTGAAACGGTTAAGCGATAAATTTCTCCCCCTCAACACTTGATCAGAAAAATACGAAATTTGAGAGATGCAAGTGTTGACGGAAGAACGGTACTTGCCATGTTAAAGAAAATAGATGAGAAGAATATTTTTGTTGTTTTATCAGATTTTATATTTTTGTATTTTGTTTTTGAAAGATTTTATTTATTTACAAAAGATGTTTTGGTGTTTGACAGGTTTTTAAGACGATTTTAAGAGGTCATCCAGTTCCTCTTGAGTCAAACACCTCATACCAATTCGATGGATCAACTCATTAAACCTAGCGGGAGGCAAGGCTTTGGTGAGCAGATCTGCCAATTGGTATTCAGTACCCACAAAGTATAATTCAACGGTACCCTGTTCCACATGATCCTTGATGAAATGATAGCGTAGATCGATGTGCTTTGATTTCGAGTGCTGAACTGAGTTGCACGAGATTGCAATGGCACTCTGATTGTCGCAGTACATCGGGATTCTGTCAAATACATAGCCATAGTCTTTGAGTTGTGTTCTCATCCAAATGACTTGAGCACAACACGCGGACATGGCTACATATTCTGCTTCAGTTGATGACAGCGATGTACAATCCTGCTTCTTTGATTGCCAAGACACCAGTTTATCACCGAGAAATTGTAGTGCTCCTGAAGTACTTTTCCTTGAGTCTAGGCATCCTGCGTGATCAGCGTCTGAAAAAGCGATTAGTTCAAAACCAGAATCCTTCGGATACCAGATCCCCAAATTAATGGTTCCCTTGATGTATCGGAGGATTCTTTTAGCCTCAGAGAGGTGGGTTTCAGTTGGTCGCGACTGATAACGGGAGCATAGATAAACGGCAAAGACAATGTCAGGTCTGCTAGCTGTTAAATACATGAGAGACCCAATAATACTTCGGTATTTGGTAGGGTCAACCAATTTCCCATGTAAATCAGCATCTAATTTCTTGGTATGAGCCATTGGTGTGGCATAAGTATCACAGGTATTCATTCCAAATTTGTTTAACAATTCAAGGGCATATTTGGACTGACTCAAGAAAATACCACGGGGTGATTGATGAACTTGCAGTCCTAGAAAGAACGTAAGTTCACCCATCATGGACATTTCAAAAATTTTCTTCATGAGTTTTGCAAAAGCGATTGAAAACTTTTTATGTGTTGACCCAAAAATGATGTCATCCACGTAAATTTGAACAATTAAGATGTGTGCCCCGTGATATTGTATAAAAAGAGTTGGGTCAACCGAGCCTTTGGTGAAATTATTGGCAATGAGGAAAGATGATAGCTTATCGTACCATGCCCGAGGGGCTTGTTTGAGACCATAAAGAGCTTTGTTCAGTTTGTAGACATGGTTCGGGAACTCAGGATCAACGAATCCGTCTGGTTGGCTGACATATACCGTTTCTTTAAGTTGTCCATTAAGAAACGCCGTTTTGACATCCATCTGATAGACCGTCATGTTCATATGAGCCGCGAACGCGAGAAATATCCGAACAGCCTCAAGACGAGCAACTGGAGCAAAAGATTCTTCAAAGTCTATCCCTTCTTCCTGACAATAACCCTTAGCAACTAGCCGTGACTTGTTGCGGATGACATTCCCTTCAGCATCCAATTTGTTTTTCCAAATCCATTTTAGACCAATGACGTAGACCCCTGTTGGTCTTTCAACCAGTTCCCATACTTCAAGACGTTTGAATTGGTTGAGTTCTTCTTGCATGGATTCAATCCAGTTGTCTTTTGTCATTGCATCCTTAATGTTTTTAGGTTCAGATTGGCAGACAGTGAGTGCATAAATGCAGTGTTCACCATCTGAGTGAAGACGTTGTCTCGTAATGACTGGTTGATTCGGGTTGCCAATAATGTTAGCCAGAGGATGGTCTTTTGTCCATCTATGTGTAGAGGGTTGATGTTGGTATACATTGTGCAGATTCTGAGGATTCAAATGGTTTGTTGAAGATTCCGCGACATCTGGTGCAGCAGTCTCATTGGCAAACGGGTTGAAGAACGCATTTGGATCAAAATCTGCGGGTGGGGGTACTTCATTCAGAATATCATCAGCTGGTTCATCATTGTTGGAAGCGGTGTGTTCAACTGTTGTGTTGGAGTCAATTGGTGTAGGTGCATCTTCAACAGTAGTTGTTGTAGCAGGTGTATCAGGTATAGGAATATTATCAGGTTGTGCAGCGGAAACAGCGGATACACCGGGAGCACGTTCATCAATATCGTCACAGAACAGAGGAGCAAATAACCTTTCCATTTGTTGACGAGTTAGCTGAGGGCTTTCTTCAGCTGATGATGGGGTTTGAGGGAAGTTTAAACGGTTGTGACCGGGTTCTAAGCTGTTATACTCAGAAGCCATGTCCGTGAGTTCATCGAAATGAGCATGAATCGTTTCCATAACCTCCTTAGTTCGACGATTCCAGATTCGGAAACCTTTAGAATTGTCACAGTATCCAATAAAGACACCAATATCAGCTTTGGCTTTTAGCTTTCCAAAATCATCACGATCATTATTTGGATAGCAAAGGGATCCAAATACATGAAAGTGTTTGAGGTTCGGTTTATAGTTGTGGACAAGCTCAAAAGGTGTTTTGTTGTGGCGTTTTGTGATCATGGAACGGTTTTGAGTATAGCATGCAGTAGATACAGCTTCTGCCCATAAGTAATCTGGAAGTTTAGCATTGATTAACATTGTTCTTGCAGCTTCCACTAACGTTCGGTTTCGTCTTTCAACAACTCCGTTTTGTTCAGGTGTCCGTGCAATAGATGTTTGATGCTGAATTCCCACTTTCTCATAAAATTCACGAAGGATTTTGTTAACAAATTCAGTTCCTTTGTCTGTCCGAATAATCCTGACGGTGCTGCGGAGCTGAACCTGTATTTTTGTGAGAAAGGTGATGATCATTTGTGGAGCTTGGTCTTTGCTACGAAGGAAATAGACCCAAGTCCATCGTGAGTAGTCATCAACAATTACTAAGATGTAGCGTTTGCCGTTAATCGTTTGTACACGCATCGGGCCACACAAATCCATGTGAAGAAGATGAAGCACATGCTGAGAGCTGTATTCCACCTTTGAAGGAAAATGAGCACGAGTGCTTTTCCCTTGTTCACATGCTGAGCAAAGGTGATCTTTTGAATATCGGAATCGTGGGAGTCCTTCAACTAGTTTGTGTCGAGCAAGGTTGGTGATGGTTTGAAAGTTTAAATGTGAGAGACGACGGTGCCATAGCCATGATTTTGTAGATGTTGCCTTTGAAAGTAAGCAAATGGGAGAGGAAGCAACCATGTCTTGCATAGAGATAGTGTAGAGACTAGAATTACGCGAGCCAGACATAAGGTCGTTTCCTTGTAGATCACGAATGAAACAAGTTTTCTCCCTGAAAGCAACCTCCAAATCACCATCACAAAATTGATCTACTGAAAACAGATTGTGACCGAGGCCTTCCACATAGTAAACCCTGCTGATTTCGATGTTCCCATTAACATAATCTCCGTAGCCCATGATGGCTGCGAAGTGATCGTTCCCGAATCTGACAGTGCCAATGAACTTTGCAATAAAGTTTGATAACAGTTTGAGATTGCCTGTCATGTGTCGGGAACATCCGCTATCAACAATCCAGAGAATGATCTGTATCACCTGCATTACACACAGACGACACAGATGGAATAGAAGTAGATGTGGAACCCGAAATGTGAGAGGGTTCCGAAGCAGATATGTTAGATATACACACATTTATAATTTTAGGCATCCATTTAAATCCTAGTGTGTTATGTATCCATTTCTGCCATCTATAACTACTTTTTGCTTTAGTCTTAGTGAAAGCACTAGGTGGTACTACATTCTTAGGAGGTGAAGCGGGAGCTACTGTGATAGCAATGGTTGCCTTAGAATCTAAAGATGGTGGTTTACCAAGCACAGACTTAGAATAATTAGTGGGCCTAGAGGTATTCCGATTCTTAGGATTCCGTAATCTAGAGATTATAGCTTTAGCAACACATTTGTCATGACAATCAGAATTCATACTCTTTTGACAAATATCACAAGGTGCATCAGACTGAATATCAAAGGTACTCAATGGTTTAGCATTCGTTACATCATTATTTCTATTACATTTGCCAGACGCAACATCTATAGTGGAAGTAACTTGAGTTTTATTCAGATTCCTTGGGTGTTCTTCTACTTTAGCATTCCTTATTGATCTTTTCTTAGGTCGCAACTTCCTATTCTTCGTTTGAGTGCTCCTAGGCTGTGAAGTGCGGACGTTTGGAAAAGATGCAACTATTCCTGTTTCAGTAGAGGGAAACACATTAGCAACTTGTGATTTGGCAGTGGGAATTCTAGGTTCACGATTACTAAGTGTGACTGGTGCTAATCTCTTAATCACAGTAGGCGGGAGTAGTTCATACTTTCCTAACATTTCCCGTAACTTAGAGATGGTGTGAATCAGATCTTGATTTTCAGAACGAATATTACCAGCAAAATGCATGACATCTCTAGTGTGAGCCAGATAGTGATCAAGTTCATTAGATGCTTCATCTCGAGTCTTTTTGAGTAAATCAAATATGACACCATATTCCTGTTTAACTTTTAAAAGTTCTTGTTCATATTTTGAGATTTGACTTTTCAAAGACACGTTTTGATCATCCAGTTGCTCAATTTTAGGATCAGAAGAATGTGCACTCAATTGAGCGATTTTCTTTTGAAAACTGAGTTGATGATTGTGAATATCTTTTTCACACCATTGAAGACGACGTTTTGCATTGTGAATTTCCGTGTGTAATCGTTTATTTTCTGCTTTTAAAGACTCGATCTGAAGCACATTATCGGTGTTTTCAACAGTAACAACAGTTTCAACAATATCAGCAGAGATATGATCAGATGCATATGGCAACGAATAGAATAGCACAACATTATGGATATCAGCACAGATAACATCTTCCAAGAGTCGATCAACATCTTTTCTCAACAGTTTCTTTTTCCGTTTTGTGTTAGTAATAGATGTTTCTGTTTTCTCGAAAACGTTTTTCATTACCCCAAGTTCCTTATGAAAATCCTTTTCCCAGGAAATTGCACAACTTTTCAAGTTTTTAACATTAGGTAAAAGATTTTTCTGAAAAATGTCTCTTTGTTCTCGCGCCAGAGGCGATTGAAAATGTTCAACTTTGATTTCAGATCGATATTCTATCTCATGTTGTAAAATTTTGAGGTCAGCCATGAAAATGTCAAAATATCGAAGAATTTTTCGATTTTCAGGTTGTGAGTTTACTTCGCTAATGAAAATGTCAAAATATTAGCCATCAACATAACAGCTGCATTAGCCTGCAAGTCCTCCATATCATCATCTGAGTCTGCATCTGCCATAAAGCTCTGTTCTTTGTTTGTGAGAGATCCACCGGCTTCATCCTTAAGAGCCAAAAGTAATGCCTCTTTGAAATAAGCACTGCCCCGAGTCCTTGGCTTTGGGCATGCATTAGCCAGGTGTCCCTTCTCATTGCAGTTGTAGCATCTAAGACCATTTAACCGATTCTGAGCATTTCCCTGTTCCACCACTTGAGCTCTGTTGTTATTCCTACCCACAGCATTAAACCCTTGACCACCGCTCATCTGACGACCATAATCACGATTCTGAACTTCAACACGTCCATTGTTCACAACAGCTTGAGTCCGTGTGTTAGATGAGGAACGAATACGATTGTTGGATTTGTTGGTGTAACGGCCAAAAGCATTAGCAATCATCACAAATCCTTGTTGCAATGCTTCGAATGGATCGATTTCCTCAGTAGCTTCACTGACATATGCTTGAGCATTGTTGCTGTATGGGACCAATTGATTTTGTTGAGGTTGAGGTTGTTGCTGTGAAGGTGTGTTGGAGGCAGTTGGTTGAGTTGCTGGTTGAGAGGGATAATTCTGTTGAGCATACAAGGCAAGTTGTTGATTGTCCGGTTGTGACTGTTTAGCAATTTGAGCACGGAGAATCCTTTCCCGATCAACTTCCTTTTCATGAGGCTTCAAGTAATCGTACAACAATCCATAAGTAGAATGATGCATGTTCTTCGCTTGACGGAGAAAAATGACATACTTCTCCCATTCTGGACCAAGACTACTCAGGAACTTAGTATTCACTGCAATTCTTGGCATGATGATGTTGTGTTTATACAGATCATTGATGATGTCTGAAAATCGGTGATGATATGACTCAAGTGTCTCTCCAGGTTCAATCATGAAGTGTTCATAAGCCAAGTAAATTTTGGATTCCAAATCCTCCTGATTGAGTACAGATCCTTCCATAAGAAGACGAATATGATCCCACATTTTTTGTGCAGTCTTTTGAGCATCAACACTACGAAGAATTGGGTTTGGTAATCCTAAAAGGATGTATTCCATTGCAAGTTCATCAGCTTCATAGTGTAGAAGTTCTGTAGGATTTAAATCTGCAACAGTAGCAATGTTGGTTTGTTCATCTCTTGGTGGAACTGCGTTTGGATCTCCGGGTACAATGACAGTAGGCATCTCAAATGGACCTTCTAAGATAACCTTCTTTAAGAACTTTCCATGTGGCTTCTTCAGATCACAGAACCTAAAGAACCTTATCACCCATTGATCGTAGTTTCCTGGAGTGAGCATTGGAGGTCTATCAAGTGATCCAGCTTCATGAATTGATTGTTGGCTGCTTAAAGCTTCACACATCTTAGCAAACCAAGTGGGTTCCTTCATAGTGGTCCGTGATGTATGTTGATTGAAATCAGTTGTGTAGGGTTGAACTTGAATGCTTGGTTGTGGTTGAACCATTTGTGGTTGTGGAATTGCACCAAGTTGTGGAGTATGTTGCTGATTAAATTGTTGTTGATAAATGGCTTGTTGTTGATTCCATTGTTGATGTTGTGGAGTTAATTGTTGTTGTTGTTGATGATTATAAGTGTGAGGGAAGTAGTTAGAGTATGGTGGTTGAGACATGATGATAAACTTGTGTAGTAATAATGGATCTTTGTAGTCGAATGAACCTTTGTTGATGAAGTATCCTTAGGAGTAGAAATGACAAGAACCAAGTAGCACTTATGCGTAAAAACACCAAAAGTTACGCGTAACAAGAATAGTTACGCGTAGGATTTAGCTTACGCGTAAGCAGGAAAAAAGACTAATGTTATGCGTAAACAGTAAGTTAGGCGTAGAAAGTTAGGCGTAGGATTACCTTATGCGTAGGACTAAGTCTACGCGTAAGATGAATCTTAAGCGTAATATTTTCTACGCGTAAGCTTATGCTTAAGCGTAAGATTAGGGTTTTATCCCAAGTGATCTTTTACACTTCACAGTGCAAAAGAAATCCAAAGTCGACGTATTTTCAGACTTATCCAAGTAAGAAAACACGGAATAAACCAGAAAATTGAAGATCAAACCAAGGAAAGTCTTACGCGTAATTTTAGGGTTTTGTTACGCGTAAGATTACTCGTAACTTTGATTCTATCCAAATGTGTTTCTAAACCAGTTTTTGTGTGTTGAAATAGCTTCAATAACACCAATATAACACAAAAGTGTGAAACTTGATGATCCAAAGCACTTAAAACAGTTACGCGTAGGATAACACTTGCGTACAAAAACAAGCTTAAAAACAAGGAAAAACACGTAAAGTTCCAAACTTTTTGCCAAAAACCAATAGTTTAACACCTAATAACGTTGAAAGTACAAGAATCTTGGATTCAAAAGTGTAAAAAATTAGTTTTTAAGCGTACCAAAGATTGTGTTATCTTTACGCGTAAGACCCAAAACCAAAACTTCAAAAACAAACGAGTACACCCAACTATTTGGCGATTGATACCACTGTTAGGTCACTAGTTTTACAACACAAGCTTATAAGAGAAGAGATAAGGCGATTGAACAAGTAAGCCAAACACACACACAAGTATACTTGACCGGTTATGCGTAGAGTGTAGTGAAAGAGAATAACTTGAACAACCAACCTTCAAATGAAGGTTATTACAATGTATTTATAGGCAAGGAGCTAGGGCAACACTCCCTCTCCTTCCCTATTCCTTATTGGGCTTGGATCAAGCTTATGGGCCTTCTACATAAGCTTGACCTTAATCAAACATAAAGGCCATAACAAGGCTACCTATTACATATGAAATATAAATACTTGAAATACTATTTAGGAGTGATTCCAACAGAGTCATCATTTGTCTATATGTTGATGACATGTTGATCTTTGGCACTGACCAAAGTCAGGTTGACCTGACAAAGGAATTTTTGTCATCAAGGTTCTCCATGAAAGACATGGGGGAGGCTGATGTTATCCTTGGTATAAGGATTAAACATGAAAGTAATAGAATTTCTATCTCCCAGTCTCATTATATTGAGAAGGTACTGAGGAAATTCAATTACTTTGATTGTACTCCAGTGAGTACACCTATGGATACTTGTGAGAAGCTGATGCCTAATCATGGCAAGGCTGTATCTCAACTTGAGTATTCTAGGGTAATTGGCTGCCTGATGTATGCCATGACTTGTACAAGGCCTGATATTGGTTTTGCAGTGGGAAAATTGAGCAGGTATACTAGCAATCCTAGTGCTCATCACTGGCAAGCAGTTCAGAGGGTACTGAAGTATTTGAAGAGAACTATGGATTATAGTCTCTCATATACTGGTTACCCATCAGTGTTGGAAGGTTACACTGATGCAAGTTGGATCAGTAACACTGAAGACAATTCGTCTACCAGTGGCTGGGTATTCCTACTTGGTGGAGGTGCAATTTCTTGGGCATCCAAGAAACAAACTTGCATCACCAGTTCAACAATGGAATCTGAATTTGTGGCTCTAGCAGCTGCTGGTAAAGAAGCTGAATGGTTGAAAAACTTGCTTCTTGAGATTCCATTGTGGCCTAAACCTATAGCACCTATTTCTATCCGGTGTGATAGTGCAGCTACATTGGCTAAGGCTTATAGCCAGATGTACAATGGTAAGTCTAGACACTTAGGTGTCAGGCATAGCATGATTCGTGAGCTTATCATGAATGGGGTGGTATCTATAGAGTTTGTGAGATCTCAACAGAACTTAGCTGATCACTTGACGAAGGGTCTGGCTAGAGACTTGGTTATAAAGTCTGCTAAAGGGATGGGTTTAAGTCCAACTTAGTCACTGAATGCTAGGACACCTGATGCGTGCCAAACCGTCAAGTTTTATCACTCAAGTCTGCCACTTGTGAATGGCAGACCGTAACAAACTTAAAACGGCTCAGACACGAATGCAATGAAGATCTGGGGAGTATAGTGTTTCCCCGGGTCGTTATGTCCCAGCGAGCTATGCAATGGATTATCAAACGTAAAGTGATCGAGAAATTCGAACGAAAAAGGGATTTGAAGGATATTATAACTACAGGAAAAGCCAAAAAATTACAACGGCTTAAATGCAAATTAAAGGAAATTAAAAAGATAAAAACTATTAAATAAACGCTATCACTATTTTTAAAATGATGTTTTTGTTTTGATGTTTTTATAAAACTGAATTAAAAACTACGTGACGTACAATAGAAAAAGTAAAACTTACACAATATTAACCCTAAAAATATGAAAATTATATTTTTACAACCCTAATGTTAAAAGAAAATATTTAGAAAAATAAAATTAATTTTATAACTAACTATCTAATTATTATTAATTAAAAACTAATTTTAACTATTTAATAATAGCCTAAAATACAAGAAAATAGGAAATAAAGCTAGAAAAATAAAATTAAGACTTAGAAAAATCTAAAATATCAAAAGAGAATTTTCAAAACTATTTTTGTATTTTTCTGAATATTTTTCTATTTTTTATGAATTAAAAACTATTAAAAACTAATTAAATTACTTAAAAATACAAATTTAACTAAGAAAAATCTAGAAAAATATTTTTTTGTCTTTTTATATTTATCTTAACTTAAGAAAAATGAAAAATTATTTTTTTTAACCTTTTCTTAATTAATTGTATTAAATGCTAATTAAAAATGCCTAAAAACCAATTTAAATGCAGAAAAATAGCAAACCAACTTGGAAAAATCTGAAAATTTCAGGAAAACTCTAAAATTATATTTAGAAT
This sequence comes from Chrysanthemum seticuspe, assembly GCA_019973895.1. Lineage (NCBI taxonomy): Eukaryota > Viridiplantae > Streptophyta > Magnoliopsida > Asterales > Asteraceae > Chrysanthemum > Chrysanthemum seticuspe. The sequence continues at coordinate 314,382,516 of BPTQ01000009.1, forward strand.
CTAGGAAAAATGGAAAAACAGGTGGTTGTTTGTAAGATTAAGCAACTGCTATGCAATGTGCTTATAAATAAGCACTTGAATAAGCCAAATGAAAGCCAAAGACAACCCACTGATCACAGAAGCTCTAATTAGCTAAAATAACCAAAATGCAACAGAAAACAACTATCTATATCCTCTGTATTACAACTTGCCAGGATTTGGCTTATTAGAGTATATAAGCTAAAAACAGGTTTGGGGGTCTACTTCGAGCCACAAAATAAGCACTCAAAATAGCTAGAAATTTAAAGCAAAAACTTGGAACCTACACTAGACCTGGCCAAGAGTTTGTGAACCAAGAATTAGACCAAAGCAAGCAGTTTTGAGCTTGTGACAAGCCTGCACAAACTACCTGTGCACACTCAGTTAATACTGAGTGTGTGCAGGACATTTTGTGCCATATTGTCAAGTGTTTTTGAAGCTATTACAAATTTGACAAAAATCTGATAAAATGAGGATAAAGAAATAGACCTGGTGAAGTATTTAAAACAACAAGCTTCACTAAATTTGGCCCAGTAATGAATCCTAGAAAATTCCTCTTAGTTTGGCTAAAAACCACTTTTCAGTTTTTTGACTTTTTGAAATGAAAATGAAACTTTGACTTTTTTGAGTTTTGAACTTGATTTGTAGACTGATAATGATGTTAATGGATGAAATAAAGTTAATGCAAGATACCTCTATGATTTAAAAACACAAAACAAGTGTTTTGATTTCCAAAAACACAACAGGTGAACTGTTTGAGACAGTTGAAGTGGATTTTGACTTTTAATGTTTTGCATGCATAAACTAAGACAGATAAAAGCTTAAATGAGCTAAACAAACATAACTCAACAAATCTTAACCACTGCAAAACCCTTTAAGACAGATTAATCTACAAAACCAAACACTCCTTGATTTACTGTTTTGCAAATTTAATGAGACAAACACTGAATTAACTAAAGCAAACCATTAAACTGACTATAACTACTCTAAATTCAACTGAATCAACAAATTTAAACTACTTATGACCTCAAATTCAGATTAAGCAAAGAAACTTTAAAATGACTTACAAATGTCCATAGCCACTATGGCTTGAAACCTGTGAACCAATGGACCACTACCTATTCTAAACCAACCCAAATAACTATAACTCAGCCCAATTCCAGCTCTGCATCACCTATTAACCATTTCCATTGCAATTTGACCCAGTTTGACTTTTTGTTGACCAAGAACCAAAAATGCTTGAAACTGAAATGTGAGCTTGTGAAAAGCTATAACAAGCTTAAACAAGCTTATTTGAACATGGAAAGAGATTATTTGAAGCTTGTATGTAGAAAATAGAAACTGAAATTTTCAACAGTAGCTTGAAAATTTGAAACTTAAATAAACTTTGAAATTGAAGTTTAAAATAGATTACACAGATGAAAATACTTGAGTTCAACACTTAGGAACAAATTATTACAGCTTTTGAATTAAACTAAGACATAAAATAGAAAAACGACATAAGAGAAATTTTAAACTAAAAGTCTACTACTTTTCTTGTTTCTTCTCCCTCCTTTTATGCACCATGAGCCTTCTCTCTCATCTCTGATTGTTTCCCAGCAATATCCCTGGCCATTGGATTGGTTAAATTCATCTTAGCCGTTTGTTGCATTTTTGGCGCCAAAACACTTATCTGCCAGTTGGGGTTGAGTGAGGAGGGGGGAGAAGCATTTAATGCTATTTGGATGTTAGTTGGAGGTGGGGGGACATAGAAAAGTGGAGGTGAGGAGGGGGAATGGGAGTTGGATTGTTGCAGGCAAGCAGTTGGGAGGGGTGACTTTTTGGCGCGCTTGGCTTATTTGACCAAAGGGGTTGACCGGGGGTTAATAACACAAGGGGGTCAAAATGGATAAATGACAGGGGGTCACAAGTAAAAGGCAGGGTCATATGGGTTTGTGATAGGGTCCAAATGGGAGTTTAAAGGCTTAAATATCATAGGGACCTAAGTGTAAATTCTGAAAATTGAGGGACTTGAGCTGCCAATTCATCAAAGATGTTTCAAGGGACCAAAAGTGACAATCTCAAAAAGTGCAAGGACCAATCTTGCCATTTTCAATTTTCCAGGGGCCATTTTTGCCAAATTTCAAAGTTGGAGGACCAAACTTGTAATTTTCTCAAACTTTTTATATTTTTCACCAAAGGACTAATTTTGACAACTTTTGATACTTGGGGGACTGAAACTGCCAATTATGCAAACTTAGCTCATTTTTCATCTGATTTTGAACATTTTGCATCTGAAACATATAAAATGCAATTTTGGAATATTTTCAGTATTTTGATGCATTTCTGAGCATTTTTAAACGTTTTGCAGTTCAGATTGACCCAAAAATGATGAGTATTTACACACTCATCAATCCCCCACACTAAACTATTGCTAGTCCCTAGCAATCTTTTGAGAAAAACTTAATGGATTTGAATCTCTTTACCAAAAGCCATTACTTCTGGAGTAGCCAAATGTTTCAGTTCAAGTAAGAACCATGGTACACCGATAACCATGTGATTTTGAGCAAACCACCAGCTTCCAACGGATTTGATTTGTCTTTACCAGAAGCCGTTTGCTCTGGACTAGCCAACTCTTAGATAAATTATCAATATTATCTTTGGTGAGCTGATTACCAATTATGGTTTTTCCACTGCCTTTACCACAAGCCATAAACTTGCGGGCTAGCCAACTCTTCACTTTTTAGGATATGGTGAGCTGAATACCATACAATTTTGGGCAAATTGCAAGCCGTCAACGGATTTGAGATATCTTTACCAAGAGCCGTTTGCTCCTGGATTAGCCAATCCTTTTGTTTTTTAGACAAGGCGGACTGATAACCAATTGAGTAAGTGTAGAACACTTACTCAAAAAAACATTTTGGCCAAAAACGGGGGAATTAGGCGGTAATACATATGATAAAATTCGTGAGAATTCCCCCCCACACTTAGAAATGAATATTGCCCTCAATATTCAAAGTACCGGCGGTTATGCCGAAACTGAGAACGTAAAAGGGAAATACTACGGCCATTATTTAGAAAGATGATTTTTTTTTTTTTTTTTTTTTGGTATATATACAACATGTGGGGCAACCCCCCCCCCCCCCCCCCCACACTAGGGTGGTAGAAAGATAGAAAGAAATCAGAAATATGGGTGAAAACCCATATGGCATGCTACTGTTTTTGATTCCCGAGTCGCTAGCTTGACTCGACCCCGAATTTATTTGTTCATGGGGAAAGTAACGTGGAAAACCAATCTCGATCGGACTTTCGTTCACAATGTTAATAAACATATGAACATCAGAAAGTTCCACACCGACGAGATATAACCGCGGTATTGTTAATAGTAGAAACTATAAGGGATGATACCGGGGTCAAAGATGGTGTCCTCATTCCCGAAAGAGAAAAGGGAAAGAGCAACCACACCATCTGTGAAGAATGGAATAAAGACGTACATGAGAATGCAAGTCCATTCCTCAGCAGAGAGAAGCAAATCACCAGTTTTGACATCTTTAAGCTTAAACTTGAAGCTTAGATGGTGATTGTCAAGAAGATGTCCGGGAGGGAGGGTGGGAAACGGTTCTTCAATCAACAGACTTTCCAGAAAAAGGATGTCTCCCTCCGGATCAAAGTAAGTGTTATCAATTCCCGTTGGAATTGACTCATCACTAAGAAATGCATCGACTTCATTCCAAAAGTTGTCATCTTCCTCACCAGGAGTGAGAGAAGGGATGGAAGAGTCGGGAATAAGACTAGAAGATGATGGATCATTTTTGAGCAATTCATCAATGGGAAGAATGTCTCCCATTGGATCACAATCATCATCCAATTCAGATGAAACTGAAGAGAGTTTGGTTTCATCCACAGAGTTAACAATCTCGATGCGACAAACTGATTCCGGAGGTGGGACAAGTGGTGTGCTCTTAGAGCTAGCAGTTTCCACCACTTCCGATGAAGTCTCCGATTCTAGATCATCATCATCAAGAACACTCTTGACTTCCCTGGTACAACTTTCAAACCATTTGTTTGAACCAGGGTTGATTTTCAAAGCTTTAAGCTCAGCACATTTTTGAAAACTCCTCTTAACCGTGAAGTTTGAGAGTGCTGCATTGAATCTTTCAGATCTTTGATCAATTGTGGCAACACTCTGTTTGTACAGAGGTTTGGAGTTCTGGTTGATATTTAACGTGAGCTCTTCGTTGTCAACCCGTATGGTCAACTCTTCAGCAAACACATCAATCAGAGCACGACTCGTTCTTAAGAAAGCTCTCCCTAAGATGAGGGGAACTCTAGGATCTGCATCGAAGTCTACTACAACAAAGTTAGTAGGAAAGTGAAACTTTCCCACCTTCATCACGACATCCTCGGCTATCCCAAGTGGACGAGTTACGGTACGGTCCGCTAGCTCGAGTGTCATACAAGTGGATGAAAGTTTAGGAAGAGACAGTTTCTTCCATACTGAGAGTGGCATGAGGTTAATGCTAGCGCCAAGATCGGCCAAGGCGGAGCATTGAACCATCCCCAAGAAATCACACGGGATTAGAAATCTGCCAGGGTCTTCAAGCTTTTTGGGAAGCTTCTTGAGAATGACCGCTGAGCATTGCTCATTGAGAGGAGTTTTAGCCATCTCTGATAGCTTATCTTTGTTGGTGAGTAAGCCTTTAAGCGTGGATGCAAATTTAGGCATTAGAACGAGAGCATCAACGAAGCTTATATCAAAGTGAAGCTCATTGAAGATTTGGAAAAAAATTTCCATTTGCTCTTTGTTTTTGTCTTTGAGCTTCTCATCATTCATTCTTGATGGGTAAGGAAGCTGACTAGACTTTTGAGCCGGGATGGAAGTGTTTTCTGGCTCAAGATTTTTCTTCGGAACTTCGGGTTCCGGACTTGAAGCTTGGACTACCGAAGGTGGGACGTGTGCGGTACTTCGTGGGCTTGAGAATTGCACCTTGTCCGTTGTATCCTTGGTAACTTGACTCATTGCCACAGGAGGAGGGGGCATAGGAGTCTTAGGTCCATTGTGCGTCTTACCACTACGAGTGGTGACGGCTTTCAACTCGGCATTGGGATTAGGAATAGTATTGCATGGGAGTCCTCCAGAAGATGATGAAGCTTTGTTCATATTCATGTTCATGAAACTGCTCATCATATTCTTTAACTCATTTGTCTGCCGAGACATTGTGGTATCAATTTCCTTTTTAAGCTCAACTCTCATGTTATTGATCTGAGTTTGCATTGAACGTATGTTTGACTCAGTCATTTTCATGAAGTCATTTGGCATGGGAGCTTGAGGAGGTTGTTGATAACTTTGATGATTAGGAGCTTGATAAGGTTGGTTGAAATTGTTCCGGTTTTGATTGAAATTTTGAGAGTTATTAAAATTTTGTCCTTGATTCGGAACGAAGCGATTTTGATTGCCATGGTTTTGCACGGGAGGAAAACCAGGTGGTGTCATACCGCTAGGTGCACGGTAGTGAGGATCAGCCTGTGGTCGGTATTGATTGTGGTTTACCGAAGCCACGGGAGCTTGGTAAAAGGAAGCATCGGTTGCTTGACAATCATAATACGCATGTGGACCACTACATGTTTCACACACCTTGTTTACGGCTTTGACTGGTTCAGGCTTATGAATTTCGCTTTTGATTTCCTTAACATCCTTAATCATACAACGGATGGCATCCGTTAGAGCAGCTATCGGAGCTGCTAACTCAGAAGAGTTACTGGATGAAGAAGCAGGAATGTTAGGAGTATTGACTTTGTTGCGAGAAATAGGAACTTTTGATTTTTGCTCGCAAATCTCAATCACATCTTTAGGTCTACGATTCAAGATATTGCCGCCTGCGGCTGCATTCAAGAAATCTTGATCGTTACCGTTCAACCCATTGTAAAAGATATTGACTTGTTGAAGCTCCGTGAATTCATGATGGGGGCATTTCCTGAGGAGATCTTTGAATCTCTCCCATGCCTCTCCAAAGTTTTCATCGAAATTTTGACGAAATCCAGAAATTTCATTTTTAAGATTAGTCGTCTTTGATGGAGGAAAGAAATAATTCACAAACTTTTGAACAAGATTCTCCCAAGTTTCGATAGATCGAGGGGGTTCTTTTTCCAGCCAAATCCGGGCTGTCCCCTCAAGAGAGAATGGAAAAAGCATCAACTTGATGACTTTTTGTGGTACATCCTTGAAATTGATAGTTGAAGTCAACTTGTTAAACCAACGGATGTGTGCATACGGGTCTTCTCGGTCAAACCCGTGGAATTGATTTGTAGACACAAGTTGGATCAAATGTGTCTTCAATTCAAAGTGATCAGAGTTGATTACTGGTAGAATGATGGCATCTCCATAACCCTCGGTGGGTGCTTGGAGCATTTCCGCCATAGTACGTTCGTCTGCCATATTGTTGCTTGAAATAGTACGAATCTCGGGTTCGACTATTTGGGCAGCACGTCTACGAGAACGTCTTCTTGGAATTTCTGCTAGATCACGCAAAGGACTCAATGATCTAGAGGAACGAGTGCGCATGCACTAGAGTTAACTCTAAGGAAACTCAGAGTTAAGGAGAGAAATGGAATTATGAAGACGTTTTATAAAAATGGGGTGAGAAGAATCTTTTTAGGTTTTCTGGTTCTGAAACGTAGATATCACAACAAAATCAATTAACACAAAATCGAGGCAAAACAACAGTGAACTTAACCAATAATCACAATATGAATGGCTTCTTTGAAAAAGGTACACCAATCACAAGGACACAAAGGCAAGTTTTAAATCTTTAGTTCGGGAACTTATTATGGTCGCACCCCCAGTTAGGTAGTGCACTGCCTTGGTTTGCGGTGGTAAGATTTTATGTTGTTATTATTAAGAAAACGACAAATCTTTTTGTATTTTTTACATTTAATACATATATAGAAACAAAAGGAAAATATTTTTGTGTTTTATACGTTTTTAGCTGTTTTTGTGTTTTTGGATTTTTTTTATAAAAATATGGATATATATAGATAGATAGAGATGGATGATATGAACAAAGAGTGAGTATTCAAACTACTAATTTGCTAAACGTAAGATAGATCAGCACAGCTCCCCGGCAGCGGCGCCAAAAATTTGATGCGTGCCAAACCGTCAAGTTTTATCACTCAAGTCTGCCACTTGTGAATGGCAGACCGTAACAAACTTAAAACGGCTCAGACACGAATGCAATGAAGATCTGGGGAGTATAGTGTTTCCCCGGGTCGTTATGTCCCAGCGAGCTATGCAATGGATTATCAAACGTAAAGTGATCGAGAAATTTGAACGAAAAAGGGATTTGAAGGATATTATAACTACAGGAAAAGCCAACAAATTACAACGGCTTAAATGCAAATTAAAGGAAATTAAAAAGATAAAAACTATTAAATAAACGCTATCACTATTTTTAAAATGATGTTTTTGTTTTGATGTTTTTATAAAACTGAATTAAAAACTACGTGACGTACAATAGAAAAAGTAAAACTTACACAATATTAACCCTAAAAATATGAAAATGATATTTTTACAACCCTAATGATAAAAGAAAATATTTAGAAAAATAAAATTAATTTTATAACTAACTATCTAATTATTATTAATTAAAAACTAATTTTAACTATTTAATAATAGCCTAAAATACAAGAAAATAAGAAATAAAGCTAGAAAAATAAAATTACGACTTAGAAAAATCTAAAATATCAAAAGAGAATTTTCAAAACTATTTTTGTATTTTTCTGAATATTTTTCTATTTTTTTTGAATTAAAAACTATTAAAAACTAATTAAATTACTTAAAAATACAAATTTAACTAAGAAAAATCTAGAAAAATATTTTTTTGTCTTTTTATATTTATCTTAACTTAAGAAAAATGAAAAATTATTTTTTTGAACCTTTTCTTAATTAATTGTATTAAATGCTAATTAAAAATGCCTAAAAACCAATTTAAATGCAGAAAAATAGCAAACCAACTTGGAAAAATCTGAAAATTTCAGGAAAACTCTAAAATTATATTTAGAATCTAGGAAAAATGGACAAACGGGTGGTTGTTTGTAAGATTAAGCAACTGCATTGCAATGTGCTTATAAATAAGCACTTGAATAAGCCAAATGAAAGCCAAAGACAACCCACTGATCACAGAAGCTCTAATTAGCTAAAATAACCAAAATGCAACAGAAAACAACTATCTATATCCTCTGTATTGCAACTTGCAAGGATTTGGCTTATTAGAGTATATAAGCTAAAAACAGGTTTGGGGGTCTACTTGCAGCCACAAAATAAGCACTCAAAATAGCTAGAAATTTAAAGCAAAAACTTGGAACCTACACTAGACCTGGCCAAGAGTTTGTGAACCAAAAATTAGACCAAAGCAAGCAGTTTTGAGCTTGTGACAAGCCTACACAAACTACCTGTGCACACTCAGTTAATACTGAGTGTGTGCAGGACATTTTGTGCCATATTGTCAAGTGTTTTTGAAGCTATTACAAATTTGACAAAAATCTGATAAAATGAGGATAAAGAAATAGACCAGGTGAAGTATTTAAAACAACAAGCTTCACTAAATTTGGCCCAGTAATGAATCCTAGAAAATTCCTCTTAGTTTGGCTAAAAACCACTTTTCAGTTTTTTGACTTTTTGAAATGAAAATGAAACTTTGACTTTTTTGAGTTTTGAACTTGATTTGTAGACTGATAATGATGTTAATGGATGAAATAAAGTTAATGCAAGATACCTCTATGATTTAAAAACACAAAACAAGTGTTTTGATTTCCAAAAACACAACAGGTGAACTGTTTGAGACAGTTGAAGTGGATTTTGACTTTTAATGTTTTGCATGCATATACTAAGACAGATAAAAGCTTAAATGAGCTAAACAAACATAACTCAACAAATCTTAACCACTGCAAAACCCTTTAAGACAGATTAATCTACAAAACCAAACACTCCTTGATTGACTGTTTTGCAAATTTAATGAGACAAACACTGAATTAACTAAAGCAAACCATTAAACTGACTATAACTACTCTAAATTCAACTGAATCAACAAATTTAAACTACTTATGACCTCAAATTCAGATTAAGCAAAGAAACTTTAAAATGACTTACAAATGTCCATAGCCACTATGGCTTGAAACCTGTGAACCAATGGACCACTACCTATTCTAAACCAACCCAAATAACTATAACTCAGCCCAATTCCAGCTCTGCATCACCTATTAACCATTTCCATTGCAATTTGACCCAGTTTGACTTTTTGTTGACCAAGAACCAAAAATGCTTGAAACTGAAATGTGAGCTTGTGAAAAGCTATAACAAGCTTAAACAAGCTTATTTGAACATGGAAAGAGATTATTTGAAGCTTGTATGTAGAAAATAGAAACTGAAATTTTCAACAGTAGCTTGAAAATTTGAAACTTAAATAAACTTTGAAATTGAAGTTTAAAATAGATTACACAGATGAAAATACTTGAGTTCAACACTTAGGAACAAATTATTACAGCTTTTGAATTAAACTAAGACATAAAATAGAAAAACGACATAAGAGAAATTTTAAACTAAAAGTCTACTACTTTTCTTGTTTCTTCTCCCTCCTTTTATACACCATGAGCCTTCTCTCTCATCTCTGACTGTTTCCCAGCAATATCCCTGGCCATTGGATTGGTTAAATTCATCTTAGCCGTTTGTTGCATTTTTGGCGCCAAAACACTTATCTGCCAGTTGGGGTTGAGTGAGGAGGGGGGAGAAGTATTTAATGCTATTTGGATGTTAGTTGGAGGTGGGGGGACATAGAAAAGTGGAGGTGAGGAGGGGGAATGGGAGTTGGATTGTTGCAGGCAAGCAGTTGGGAGGGGTGACTTTTTGGCGCGCTTGGCTTATTTGACCAAAGGGGTTGACCGGGGGTTAATAACACAAGGGGGTCAAAATGGATAAATGACAGGGGGTCACAAGTAAAAGGCAGGGTCATATGGGTTTGTGATAGGGTCCAAATGGGAGTTTAAAGGCTTAAATATCATAGGGACCTAAGTGTAAATTTTGAAAATTGAGGGACTTGAGCTGCCAATTCATCAAAGATGTTTCAAGGGACCAAAAGTGACAATCTCAAAAAGTGCAAGGACCAATCTTGCCATTTTCAATTTTCCAGGGGCCATTTTTGCCAAATTTCAAAGTTGGAGGACCAAACTTGTAATTTTCTCAAACTTTTTATATTTTTCACCAAAGGACTAATTTTGACAACTTTTGATACTTGGGGGACTGAAACTGCCAATTATGCAAACTTAGCTCATTTTTCATCTGATTTTGAACATTTTGCATCTGAAACATATAAAATGCAATTTTGGAATATTTTCAGTATTTTGATGCATTTCTGAGCATTTTTAAACGTTTTGCAGTTCAGATTGACCCAAAAATGATGAGTATTTACACACTCATCAACACCCAACTCCCTCCTAAGGAAACTTGGGAGCTGAGTTCAATGTGGAAAGCTGAACCTTCAGTGGACTGGAGCACATGTTTTATTTACATCCCAAGGTTGTGCTCAGAACCTGCTGAAAGGAGGATGAAGTCTTTACTTCTTAATGGTTAACTTATCTTTGAAAAAGTGCTTGGCAGGAGCATGAATAAAGAGGAACCACCTATGTAAATGTTGAAGTTTTGCCGCTTCAGGAAGCTTTTGGACTTTTAGCTTTTACAACATTTATGAATTTGGATATGGACACATGGCTTGTATAGTGTCAGGAGCTTTTAAGTGTTTGAAAACTTGTGTGTAGTTATCTTCAGGTATTCAAATGGGTTGAAGGGTTCAATTCTTAGAACACCCTGATTCTCGAATATTTGAACGCGTAATTACTAAGATGGAAATTCAATCCTCAGGACATTTTCGTTTATGCACATGTTTTGCTTAATGTTTATTTTTCATGCAAAGGAAGTGAACTAAATTTGGGGAGGATTGTTGGAAAATTTAGTGCACTTGTGGGATTAGTTCACACCTTGTAATGGGTTAGGAGGTACGGAGTGTACACCCATAAGGTCCATGAACACCCTGACTCCTATAGTGGTTTGTATTGGTAGTACTGGTGAAAGTACTGCTTGGTGAAAGTACTGCTGGTGAAAGTACTGCTTGTGGAAAGTACTGCTTGTGGTTTCCACTGATAAGCAGTGCTTCCACTGATAGGCAGTGCTTCCACTGATAGGCAGTGTTTCCACTAAAGTGGTGTATCCACTGATAGTGCTATGAAAGTACTGATAAGTAGTGTTTCCACTGATAGGCTGTACTTACACTGCAAGTGAAAGTACTGCTAGTGGAAAGTACTGCTTATGGAAAGTACTGCTAAATGGCAGTTACAACTTCTTTATGACCACGTTTAATTGGGCAAGTAACCACTAACGGCTATAATGGGGATAATTATGAGGCTATTAATGGGCCGATTAATACTCATAATTCCATTGGAATAGCTCAAGAGTAACCTCCTATAAATAGGAGGTCTGATCATGCATGAAGAACACACAGAAAACACTAAACACTTATTAGCGAAAGGGTTATAGAATTGTGCCTAATTCTCTAACTGCATTTGGTCTTATCCCAAGTAGATATTCGTGATACCCAGGCATTAGGGTCGAATAGTTTACTTTGGAAAGTGATCACACGATTCCAAGTGATATCCGGTAACCACCTAGTGGTATTGCTACTGTCATTGATTGTCTTAACCCTGTTCTGGGAGCTAACCCCCAACATGGTTCAACTCAATAATCAACATAAACACCTCCTAAACATCATAAATTGATCACTAACATAATCCCATCATAAACCCTAATAATCATATGCATAACCCTTTAATCATAAAGCATGAATTCATCAAATACATCATATACAACACTTAATAACCATATCCCCATAATTTGAAATCATAATTTAACACATAATCACTTACTTGTAGTTGAGGAAGAACATGATAAATACTTGATGCTTCTTAATCCTTGATAAAATTCTCTTTAATTCTTGATTAGGCCTTGTTTAAATTTGATGGAACTTATCATGGACTTGGAATTCTTCATCTTGAAGAAATATGATATCGTGCTCTTTTTTTGTTATGAAACGTAAGAATGGATAAGGAGGGGAGTATAAATCTGTTTTCTAAACCGCTTTTTTGGATAAAATATACTTTGATCTTTTTCTTTAGGCTATTTGTCACATTCAACCCTCGTACCAAAATACCTTGCAAAACTTGTCCGGGTTTGTATCATATTAAGTCCATTGTTAACTATGTCATTAACTCCATCAAAGTTGGAATTTTATATTTATTCCTCTAAAATACTACATGTAACCAATAGGAATTTAGATAAATCCGCTATTATTATCTATAAAAATCGAGATGTTACAATAAGTTGGAAATATATTTATATCTCGTGACTCTCCACTCATGATCTTCTCTATCAGATTTTGATTCCTCCTTTAGTTATGTGCTTGTTGCATTAACTAGATGACTTAGATCTAGTTGGCAATGCTTTCTATTGTGTTTACTACAACAAACGGGCCAAACGGCGAGTACATTTTTAAGCCTTCGAAATGATATTTTTTGTCGTTTAACAACTTTTGGCGAGGATATCATTTCGTCACTAAAAGTCTTGTCGTCCGTTCTCCTTATTCTTGTAGTGGTGATTGTAGTATATGGTAAGCAGTTTGTAATACTGTATCATATATATCCCGTGTAATTTTCTTTTCTTCAATATATAAAAATATAAATCATCAATTTTGAGGTCCGAGCTATAGGTCTTCAGCCACACGCCCTTACTTTGTGGAGACATGTTAGACTATGTATCGAGTTAGTATATTCTCCATCTGTCTCAACATAAGTGTTCACGTTTCGATTTTAGGATTTCTCAAAGTAAGTGTTCACTTTTTATTTAAACAAATCATAACAGACTTTAGGAGATAGAAATACTATTTTATTGGTAGAGAATGTAGTCGCTGAGAATTCCTTAAACTTTACGCATTTTCATTTAAAACACTTATTCTGAAACGAAAGGAGTACATTTTTAGTAAGAAAAATTACATATATATCCTTCCAAATCTCACAAATTGCATATATATCCAACTAAAAATCATAATTACATATATATCTTTCTTAAATTTTAAGTAAATTTAAATATCCATTATACCCTCGTCCTTCATATAAACATGTCTTGCATCAAACTTTCTGGTAATTTTCAGTTGTTTCTGAGATAGAAATACTATTTTATTGGTAGAGAATGTAGTCGCTGAGAATTCCTTAAACTTTACGCATTTTCATTTAAAACACTTATTCTGAAACGAAAGGAGTACATTTTTAGTAAGAAAAATTACATATATATCCTTCCAAATCTCACAAATTGCATATATATCCAACTAAAAATCATAATTACATATATATCTTTCTTAAATTTTAAGTAAATTTAAATATCCATTATACCCTCGTCCTTCATATAAACATGTCTTGCATCAAACTTTCTGGTAATTTTCAGTTGTTTCTTTAGTTTTGTTCATGTTCTTAGCTAACTAAACAATTTGTGGACGTTGAATAATAACGTAAATATTGGAGTTTGATTGTTGGGCAATTTAATATACGTATATTATAATCAAACCCATTTAGATATTGTGCAAAATCCCCAAAACTAAGGTTTGTGGATACTGTGTCGTTAGAAACAAACAAAAAGAAATAAGAATAAAGAGAAGAATATAATAGTCGATGTATTTAGAGTTTTATTCGGATCGAGACTCTATCAAATTCATATGAACATGACCGGTAATGTTCGCTCACATAAAGAACAGTGGCCGGCATTTGACCAAATCGGTCATGTTCATATGAACTTAAAATGATTTCAATCCATTTTATTTATGTGTAAACGGTCCAACCACCACCATGAGCAATCACGCGCTATAGAGAGTATAATGGTGTTGGCATGTGACCAAGCTTTTCCGTGAAATTGCCCCCACTACGTCTGGTCTTAGTATTGATATCAACAAAAAAGGTGTCTCAAAATACAATAATTTTTAGTATGATTAGAAAGAGCCAGGGTCTACATGTGCTTATTTCATAATTTCTAATCGTTTGTTTCAATTGGTTTTGTATTCTTCTTCATCGTATCAATGTCATTTGACATGTGCTTAGTTGTTAATATATTCAAAACCAATGGTTTCGAATAATTAATAGCATAAAAGATAAGGCTTTCACAATCTACTACTAAGCTGAAAGCTACTTAACATAAGAAACAATTACTACTGAAATGTACAATTTAGAACTTAAGCATTTTGCGTGGAAGAACAATCTAGCTAAAAGTCTATGGTTTTCAACCATTGGTAAAAATAACTTTATTAGTGAATCTCCACATCTTTTGGAAAGTGTATCATATGGACTTGTTTCGTGTGATGACTCATGAATCTTCTCTATCAAATTTTGATTTTGTTGCACTAACTAGATGACTTAGATCTAGTTGGCAATGCTCTCTAGTGTGTGCACTACAACAAACGGGCCAAACGACGAGTACATTTTTAAGCCTTCGGAATGATTTTGATGAGGATATCATATCAATGTCATTTGACATGTGCTTATTTGTTAAGATACTCCTGTTCATGAAAATTAATCTTGTTTTTGTATCTTCCTCAAAGCATTCGACACCAATGGTTTCGAATAACTACTCCAAAAAAAGATAAGGCTTTCACATTTTAGACAAATAAGAACAACAAAACTACAATACGTAGTACGGCCTACCATTTGAAAATGACACAGTTTTATGACATACATCGTGCATTGAAAATTATATCTATGTTAAAAGAGGGTACGTATCTTCCAAATCCGCAATTACTAGTTTGACGATTCTACGTTGATGGACAAAACATATTATCTTTTCAGATAAGTTAAAACTGATAACCTACATTATAAATACACTTTTAGTGTACTCGCGTGTTGCAGTACGGGTATCTTAAATAAATGTTAACGACATCAAAAGTTAAAAGTGATGGCTAGGAGTTGTACCAAGGCTATGACACAGTTGTAGGGGAACGAGGTATACAATTGTCGGGTGGACAGAAGCAAAGAGTGGCGATTGCTAGAGCCATTGTGAAGAGTCCCAAGATACTATTGTTAGACGAGGCTACAAGTGCACTGGATGCTGAGTCAGAAAGAGTGGTTCAAGACGCGTTGGATAAGGTGATGGTTAACAGGACCACAGTTGTTGTTGCTCATAGGTTGTCAACTATTAAAGGAGCAGATGTGATCGTTGTCATTAAGAATGGTGTCATCGTTGAGAAAGGAAAGCATGAAGATTTAGTCAATATCAAGAACGGATTCTACGCATCTTTGGTTGCACTACACATGAGCTCTGGTATGTGAAAAGAACGAGCATCAACAATGCAAGCGCAACGCGGGTTCAAGAGAAAAAAGTTACATGACACTTACTATATGTACATTATGGTGATGCAACCATTACAAAATGTTCACATATGTTTAGTTAGTGAAGCTGATAGTATTACTATATTTGTTTGGTGAGGATTAGGGGCGCTCAAAAAACCCGAGAAACTGACAAATCGAGCCAAAGTATCTGAATCAATCAAAAGTTCGATTCTATCAGAACTGCTCATTTTCAAATGATATCCACATTGTTCACAAATATTCATTTTTGATTTAAAAATTTTCTTATCATTTAATCCATAATAATTTTTGCATTGAACCCACGAATGCTTGTATTTTTTATTTACATTCAGATCGGTAGAACTTTCTCGTCTAGTTTGATCACTCCTTCTGGCGTCCCGGTTTTTAGTCCTATTTCCACTTTCACTACACATGGAACTACCACTCAATCCGAAACCCAAAAACCGAAACCGAAAAAAATCAAAACCAAGAAAACCCGTTTATCACGGTTCGGCTTCGATTTTTCTCTTTCGATATCTGCAGTTAACCGAACCGAACTGTGCATTATATATACACAAATGTTACTAAACATTCAAATAATTGTATAATTATTAGTTATATTATATCACTACTTTATTGTATAACGACTTTTTCTCTCCCAATATAAACATTTACTACAAATCTATGTGTGAAAAAATTGATTAACGTGATCATTTCTATAAACATCGAATAAATATTTTATATTAATCTCTTACATATAGTTATTTGAATGCGATTACTGTGATATAATAACTTTAAGAGAAAATTTTCAAAATAAGCCAAAAAGTCTTGCATGGTCCATTAAATGGTCATTTTTTTAGGCTTTTCCCATTTTGGTTATGCTCAACTGCTCGACTTCAATCAAAATTTTGACACGTGTCATTCTTTTGGCTGGTCAACTGCTCGACTTTGACTGCTCAACTACTCGACTCCACCCAAATTTTGACACGTGCCATTCTTATGTACTTTTCTAAAAAAAAGTACAAAAGAATGACACGTGTCAAAATTTGGGTGGAGTCGAGCAGTTGAGCAGTCGAGCATAACAAAAATAGGAAAAGGCGTAAAAAAATGACCATTTAACGGACAATGCAAGACTTTTTGGCTTATTTTGAAAATTTTCTCTAACTTTAATATCATTTTAATCTCTTCATTGTTAATTAAGTTTACTAGCATGACATTTTACTTATTAGATTATGTTACTGTTTATACAATTAAACTCGATTAAACGTTTCGAATGGTTAAATATGGCTTGAACCGCGGGTAACCTTTCATTTTGGGTATCGATGTCCTGTTACACGTATAGTGTGGTTCGGTTTCGAATAGTAAAATGAACTACCTTTCCCGCGATGGATAGTTCAAATCTTCCAACTAACCGAATTGAATGGATCCGTAAACACCCTTAGTGAATCACTAGTATTGAGGATATTGATGGTTCAGAGAAAAAATAATGTTGCATTTATTTAACGATGATGATGTTGATCACCATTACACCTATCCTTAATATGTAAGTATTCTACATTCCATTGGGTAAACACTTGAACTAGTCAAAAGTAACAAGGCATAGTTTCGGTACAAAACTAAATATTGGGTTCTTAACCCAAACGGAAGAACCAATCTGATCACAACTATCACAACTAACTTTATGAATACAAGAAGATGTATCAACAATAAGAAAAAACTCAAAGATCTTGTGGTGATGAAGAAGCCGAGCAAACTCTTCTCTTGAAGAATGGATGACTTGTATGCAAGAAGCGTTATCTCGTCTTTAAATAAGAAACTTGAGAAACACAAGAGAAAGAAATCTACAAGAATGATCCTTGGATCAGTGGTTAGAGTGATAGAATAATGAGAGAAGAATTATATAAGAATGAATGATAAATAAGAGAGAAATAGCTCAATATTTATAGACCTTAATGTCCACTTTTCACCCGGATCCGGCGGATCTTTCGAAAAGGGATCCGGCTAGTGTAAATCCAGAGATCCGGCTATCTGGTAATATCAGTCTGGACTATGGGTTACAACGGATTTTGGGTTATGGGTTATGGTCTATAGGTCATATGATGTCATGCATGATGCAATAGACATCTTGGGTCATAGGTTATGGACTTTGGGTCATGGGTCATAGACTTTGGGTCATGGGCTATGGATTTTACCCATTGTGATGTCATGCATGATGTAATGAGATGGGTCATGGGTTATGGATTATACCCAACACATTTGCGTACATTTTATTTTTATAAACAATGCATTACTAAACAAATGTAAGTAACATATAATCTATAGATTTTTAGATGATATATTTTTATGTTGTTATCGACAAAACTCAGAAAGATCGAGAAATATTAACAAACATTTTTTCTGTTTATTTGTATTAACATACAGTTTACTCCGCCTGAAGGGAGCTTGTTGACATAGTGAAGTGAACTCTCGAGTTGTATTCGAGGAGTGGAGTAGGGCGAAGAGGAGCTTCGTTACCGAACCACTATAAATCACGGTGTCATCTTTCTAACTCTTTACATTTACTTCACTTTCATTATTTCATAGTTATTAGTTGATATTATTTATTGTGTTTAGTGTTCATATTGTTTGTCAGTTAATCTCACATAAACTAGAATCTAAAGGTTCCAAAAACGTAACTTTCTAAATGATAAATTAGTAAAACTATTCAACCTCCCTTATAGTTTTCCACAAAATATTCAAACTTGACAATCCTTGATTAAGCTACATGTAACACCCCCAAAATAACACAGCGGAAGATAATTCATAGCACAAAGTTCAAGTCATAGAAAACAACATCTAAATGAGACGTTTTTAAAAGATAGCATTCGATAAAAATATCAGAGTTACGAAATACAGGTCCCAATGTGAAATGAAACATAAATTTTATTAAAACATCACCGAATGGTAAATATGAATGCATCAAAGTCTTCAAAACATGTCGTGCGACTCTAATGCTCCAAGCCAAAGTTAATGCCTTACGGACCTGAGAAAATACATGCTAAAAGTGTCAACACAAGGTTCGTGAGTTCATAAGTTTTATGTAAATAAAATGAAAGCCTTAATAAAAGAATTAACATAGCAATTATTATATCAATCCTCCTATTACAAGTCCCGCCCGTACAAGACTTGTAATACATAGATTCACACATAATTCTATGTAAATAAAATAATGTAAATGTCAAGTGCGGACCACAAGAATTGAGTATGTATGACCATTGTAACACATACAATGTCATAGAAAAAGTGTTACCATTTCCCTAAGCTTATGACACCTGATAGGTTAACAAAGTTAAGTTGATATAATAATTGCCCTAGTAGGTAAACTGGCCATTTACCTAGCGTTTCAAATACAATGTGTATGTTTGCCTAACCGAAAAAACCAGATAAGGGATGTCAATCCCAATAGATATATTCATATTATTCGCGTTTACACGCACTAATTAATGGTTCATGATGTAGGGACTTTCTGGAAACTTATGAAATCTGTAAATGTTTTGTGCACTTGTGTCCGTATGTAAATACAAGCAATTTATTTAAGTAAAATGAGTAATGTGTTTTCAGTAAAAAGAACAATGTATGTAAATAAAACAAGCATGTATTCTTACCCCAAATTATTTCCAAAACAAGTAAAATAAGGGCCATGAACTCACCTTTAAGCAATGTGATAACAAGAATGAAAATAAAGCAACGAGTAGGCCGAGAAAACCCTAGGAGCAACCTAAAAACAATGATGCGTCTTATGTTGTGAAATAATAAAAGTGAATATGCAAGTGAGCTATATAAAGTTTTTATATTGGTTATACCATTTTACTTAGTGTGTATAAAGTTTTTAACATGACAAAAACTAGTTTTGATAAGTTCGAAAAGTTTAATAAGTCTAAACTTTAAGTGCTGATTGGAAGTTATAAAGTTTACCCGACTTAATAAATCTGTTTCTCCTAAACCGTAAATGGTTATGACTCATTTTTTACGTTCACGGAAAGTTATTTGAGTCTATTAATCAGAATTGTGGGCCCCGCAGTTCCAAAGTTTATGTGACCTATGTGAAATTACCAATTTACCCTTAAGTGTTCAACCTGATGATTTCCTGTGTAAAACAATCCTTAAAAAACGGCTCTGGTTTACAATCTATAACTCCGTTTTAATGGATTTGAAAAGCTACGTTTAAGTTAAAGTGTCCTGCACATCTTTTTTTTACACTAAAAGTGGGTTCAATCCAAAAATTTTGAGTGTTAACCATTTGAATTTGTCATACAAAACTGGAACACTTTCACCATTTATTTTCTAACTAAATCATCGGGTATCGTTACGGGACGAGCCCCCCGGCAAATCAAAGGTAAGACATAGATCTACAACCTTATATTTTTCTCCAAGTCCCTAAACCTACTGAGTTTTCTCAATAATTCGTTCTAACCCACTGATCAAATTTATCCCAACAGATAATGTTCAAAACATGTTTTTCTGAAGCTTTTCACTATGTACAATGTATAATCAATAAGCATAAATGAAAAAACATGTAAATATGTATATAAAAGTACAGAGATACATAAGAAAATAGTTTTTCTTACAAGGTTTTAATCGCGAGAAAATGAACAAGAGCATTGATAAAGAAAAACTAAACCTATCCCAAAATCACCAAACAAACTTTTACCCAAGCTTCCAAACTATACACTAAACCCTTAAAAACCTTATAAAATCTTGATTTAATTAACCCAAATGCATGCAAAATCTCCCTAAATCTACCAAATAACCGAAGGAAAAAGATGATATAAAGGTGGTTTTAAGGTGAAAATGAACCAAAATCTTAACTAATATTCCTAAACTTCAACACAAGAGTATAGGATTAACCAAAGATCAAAAGGGATGGTGGTGAGGTGATGTTGGTTGCTCACGAATGCAATAGAGAGGAAAGGAGTGATAACTTTTTTTTTTTTTTTTTTTTTTTTTTTAATCTAGATTGCATGTACTTGTGTAGTGGGATCTTATATTAAGATGACATGTAAAAAAGTATGACCAAGTGTATAAAATGGCACACTTATGGGACAAATATGTCCCATGAGGTGGCGATGGTGTAGGTTAGTGGGGGGTTGAGTTTAGTTTTGTGTGTTATTTGAGTTAAAAGTGTATATATTTAGGGCTAAAGGCGCAACGGTTGTGCATGTTTGAGTTAAAAACGTAAAACGTGCAAGGTTTCCGTCAAAATAGAAAAATAAAAGTATTACATATAAAATATGTGTGTAAGGAAATTAAAATTCTTAAAACATGTAGATTGAACGTAGTCTAGGGTCACTTCAAGTTTTATGTACGTATTACGACGTACGCGGGTTAACCAATCCGGTTACCTGTAAAAGTTAATTTACGTGTAATTAAAATAAATAGTACATTTAGATGTGTATAATTATTTTTAAAGTGTTAGTAGAAAGGTCGTGCGAGTATTGGGCAAGCATGTGTATAGTTAAAATGCTTAAAACGTAAGTTAAAACGTGCAAAACGCAAGTTACTTGAAAATATTGAATTTGAATGGAAATGATCATTTAAAAAAATTTGAGTAGACTAAACATTAGTTTAGTGTGATATAAAACGTCTAAATGTGATTCTTATTATGCACGGTATAACCTAACGGTTATACATAAAGTTTAAAATTTACGCGATTTGGATAAAACATTCAAGTTTAATGGTAAAAGTTAACGTACAATTCTCGGTTGTTGCACCACAACTAGTATTTTCACTAATCACCTTGATGTAAGAAGATAAGTGTTTTGAATCATAAGTAAAGTATTTACTTGTAAAGAGAGAAATGTATTTACGTAAAGTGGCCTTAACTTAAATGACTAACAATGGAATAAATCCGTTACGTGATTAGCAAAAACATACGTAAGGATTGTGGTCACTTGAATACTTTCCTTTGAAGGTATAGTGAAAGTATGAATCTTCTAATTTTTTTTTGACCTTGGTTAATGGCATTTATAAAAATTTAATAATGTTTTTACAATGTACAGAATATTTTGTATCTTCAAAATAAGCTTAATATTCATATAGTTTTGAAATGATCTACAATTTTTTTATTCATATGCTATTTCACCAAAATTAGTAAGAAATGAAAAGATAAAAATTGCAAATCGTTATAAAACTAAATAAATATTAAGTTCGGTTCAAAAATAAAAAATATTCTTTTCATTGTTGATAAAATATAAAAAAAGAAGAATAAATAAATTATCATATTAAGTGTCCACTTTCACTTTTTTTAGTTTTTCTTGTACAACTTTGACTTTAAATTCTATTATTTGTGTTATATAATACTTGATGTAAAATATATAATTGAATTAATTTTTAAATATAATATATAAAAAATATTTAAAGTCAAAGTTAAATAAGAAAAACTCTAAAAAATCAAAGTAAATATTTAATATGAGACGGAAGGAGTACCTAATATTTTTTTTATAATGTTAAAAAACTATGTAAATAATTATTATGTAAGGGTGAAAATTGCAATTTGCTATCTTTGTTACTTTTCTTTTAAAACATTCATAATGCATAAGTTTTTAATTATTTTTTTTTTATTTATTTATTTATTTATTTTTTTACAATTATTGCTCAACTCCTTGATGACAATGACTTATTGAATGTTTTGTCAATTACAAGTCTATTTTAAAAAGTGATATATAAAGTCTTTATTTCAATGCTTAGTCATATTAATAGGTTTTCCAAATAGTATCATTGCGGATACTCTGTCGATATGGTTGATTAAGAAATGTAGAGGCTATGGTATATGAAAATGTGAAGTATTTTTGCCTTGTATTTTACCATGTAGTTTTTCCTTTGTATCCAGTTGGTTCTAAAGTTAAAAAAATAAAAATTAAAAAATTGCTTACATCGAAAAATACTCTCGCGTGTACACGTGCAATTTTTTTGTATGTTCTTTTTGGTAAAATTCTGACACGTACCTTCAACCACCACATCTCCGGGCTCGGTGTTTGACGACGGCACATGACGCTCTTCAAAACCCAGATCCAAAATCACCTCCTATCCAATACCCACTTTTCAGTTTTCACTAATTCAACCTATTTCAAAAGTTATCAAAAACCCTAGAAAAAGCCTTTTTAAAATGTCAGACAATATCCCTTTCGAAATCCAAATGGAAATCATCAAAAAAGTGTCTAATCTCAAGTCATTGATTCAGTTCAGGTCCGTTTCGAAATCATGGAAATATTTCATTGACAGTTCTGAGTTTATCAAAGGTTACGGCGCCCGCAACACGCAGCCACATACTCTTATTCTAAGGTACAAAGCTTATTTACCAGATGTGGCACAACACTTCTGTTTTATAGATGATGATAGTGAAACTTTTAAGGTACAACAACAAGAGTTTGCTCCATCTCTTGTTGTGTCTCCTTTGCTTAAACAATATCAATTTTCATACGTTGTTGGTGCGTGTCATGGATTACTGTGTTTGTATGGTTTCCATGAGGGTTATCATAAGGGGATGATTGTTATTTGGAACCCTTCTATTGGTAAATCATTTGGTATTGATGTCCCTAAATATGGCCCTCAGATTGGGATTCAGACTCGATATGGTTTCGGGGTGTGTCCCGTTAGTAGTGACCCTACTGTTGTGAAGATTTTATATTCTGATAAGACACCTTGGCATGTTGAAGTTTTTACATTGAGTGCGGGGGTTTGGAATGTGCTTCCAAGTAGCAATTTGCCTCATAAATCAATTGGATTTATGTCACGTCAGGTTGTTATAGATAGGTATATTTATTGGGGTGCCGATGATACGCCTCGTGATGATGATGGAGACTATAATAGCACATGTAATAGGGTTGTTATAGGTGATGATGAAAATAATAAACATAAATAAAACATATAAACGCAGCGGAATCATCACCAACAACGGATCCATATTGCCATATGATCAATCTAATAAAACATATATAAGATTTATACCTTTGTAGCGTGATTCCGGTTGCTAGACACCAATCACCTCCACGAATGGAACCAAGAAACCAAAAGACCAATGAGGTTGACCTTTCCCAATGTGTGAAACACACTACACGTCCAACGATCACCATTTGATGCTAGTCTTAACCTTAACAACCATCCTTGCACAAGACTACCTTAGTATTATCAAGGAAGGAAAAACCAAAAAACAAAACTATATATTTTTGTGTGTTTTTCTTGGCCGTTCCATATGATCAGGGGTAAGAGCATTTTTGAAGTCCAACATGTTCCAATCAATCAACATAATGATTATCAATCATCATCAATTAGCATCAATCAATTTGCTTTAATCAATTACCAATCAATAGTTACACAATAGGCCCTTCAAAGTCCAAATACTCCAATTAACCCCCTTATGAAACAAAGGTTATACATAATGTAAATACGATAAATACATTATGATAATGGTGTCTAAGTGTATATGTGTGTGACCCCATAGGCTCACATATGACTAGCCATATAATTATTTATTATGACATGAGCATACTCCAACAGTTGTGTCATTTGATTTGATTACCAAGGAATTGAAAGTGGTAGACCTACCGGACAGCTTAACAAACGAGCTATTAATGTCTTCGTACGTGTCTGTTTCTAAGCTAAGGGGGGATCTTGTTGTGTCTGGATTCGTATCGCCCGAGGAAACATTTTGTTGTGGTGTATGGGTGATGGAGCATGATTCGTCGTTTACAAAGGTATTCTCATTTGGCACAATATTTTCTAAAATACTGGGGTTTAGGAAGAATGGTGAAACTATATTTGAAACTCCAAATATGATGGGCGAAATGTTTAGGACACTTAATGTTTACGACCCCTGCTCACAACAAATCAAGAATCTTGGGATTTCTGGAGATTATGAAGAAGATTCATTCTTCATGGACTCTTACAAGCAATCACTACTTCTATTTGATCACTCGGATTCACATATATATTCTGATGATAATTAATCAAAAAGATGGCCACATTTTAAGGTATGTTAGCTAAGGAGGGAGCGGCCTATTTTGTAGCTAAGGTGTGGAACAATTACTGCTTTAATAGTATTTGTAATGTCACTTATGGAATCTTATGCGATTGTAATTGGATTATAATGCTACACATTTTTCAGATATGTGACTTGTAGCATTATTAGTGAAATTCATGTAGAATGCACTTGAAGCATCATGTTATATTGTTTTTACATATGTTTGTTTGTGCTCAAGTCATCATGTGGTTAAATGATCCTTGTATCGATTAAGTTATGATAAACCATACTTGGGTCTTTACTGTTATACAAACACATTCTGCTGCTGATATCCTCATACAAACAAATCATGCTTTAAACGCACTTACAAACACCCTTAATTTGTATTTAAACAATTGTATTTTATAATTTTAGTTCAAACATTTCAAAAAATGACTTCATTAGTCTCCTTGCAACTACAATTTTTAGAAACATGATACATAATGCAATGAGAATGCCAAGATGAGAGAATTCTATGTCACTGTGATTGTTAATGCCTTAATGGACAAAAGTCAAGACTTGTTTCTCTTTTCAAGAATTTGTGCAAGCTCTCCGACCACATCTAACATTGATGGCCTTTTTTCAGGTTTATTATTGCAACACCAAAGAGCTAAAGATACACAAATGCCATCTAAACTGTTTATCTGCTGCATCAAATGCATATCCAAACACCCCCTAAATAAATGTCGACGGATATATAGATGGATAAATGAAACTGCTAATATATTTTGTTCATCTCATTTTAGTTGAACCAATCTGCCATTGATATTCATCAAAATCTTACAAATTTCGTGCAATCAAGAACCTATTTCGATTTCCATATATATTCCAATATTACAAAAACACAATACAATACAACTCTGTTACAAAAAATTACGCGGCATAACTAATTCGAAGAGCTCATATGAAGCGCTACAAAACAGTGTTCCCGAAGAGGAAGCTTTAGAAAAAACTAAAAACGTGTCACTGCGCGACCTTATCTATCTGAACAAGCCCGAAATACCAGTACTAATGCTGGGAGCGATAACAGCTCTTACTAACGGAGTGATCCTTCCAGTTTTCGGTATGCATGTTTCCAGCATGATTAAGACCTTCTATGAACCACATGATTAAATGAGAACAGATTCGTTATCTAGGCCAAAATGTTTGCACTCCCGGGAGTTGTGTCGTTTTTATCTTTTCCAGCTCGATCATATTACTTCTCAGTTGGTGCTAAACTAATACGAAGAATAAGAGAATCATGCTTTGAAAAAGTGATAAATATGGAGGTTAGTTGGTTTGATAAGAAGGAGAACACGAGTGGAGCAATTGGCGCACGGCTGTCAGTAAATGCAGCCAATGTACGTGGTTTAGTTGGAGACACGCTTGCTCAGCTTGTTCAGAGTTCGTCATCTATCATTGTTGCTTTGGATATAGCGTTTTCATCATGCTGGCAGCTGGTTCTTGTACTCATTCCCATCGTAGGAGCTAACGCATATGTTCAGATGAAATATGGAAAAGGGTTTAGTGCAGATGCGAAAAAGATGTATGAGGAAGCGAGTCAGATAGCGAGTGATGCGGTTGGGAGTATAAGGACAGTAGTGTCGTTTTGTGCAGAAGAGAAATTGGTGAAAGAGTACAGAAATAAATGTGAATGTCCCAAGAAAAAAGGGATACAACAAGGTTTGATAAGTGGTGTCGGGTTTGGAGTTTCATCTTCATTACTTTTCTTAATGTATGCAGCCACTTTTTACGCTGGTGCACGGCTTGTTGAGGCTGGAAAGACTACTTTCGCGGATGTTTTCTGAGTCTTCTATGTTATGACACTCGCGGCATTTGCTGTCTCTCAGTCAAGCTCATTTGCACCAGATATGGGTAAAGCTATGATCTCTGCTGTGTCAGTTTTTGCGATTCTAGATAGGAAATCAGAAATTGACCCAAACGATGAAACAGGAATGACACTGGATACGGTCAAAGGGGAAATTGACATTCGCTACATTAGTTTTAAATATCCCACAAGACCTGATGTTGAAATATTTCGTGATCTATGTTTAACAATCCATAGTGGCAAAACAGTTGCATTAGTAGGTGAGAGTGGAAGCGGAAAATCAACGGTTATTTCACTTCTTCAAAGATTTTACAATCCTGATTCGGGTAGTATTACACTTGATGGGATCAAATTACAAAAATTTCAGCTAAAATGGCTCAGGCTGCAAATGGGCTTAGTATCCCAGGAACCAGTCTTGTTTAATGACACAATCCGAGCCAATATTAGTTATGGAAAAGATGGTGAAGCAACCGAAACAGATTTAATAGCTGCTTCTGAATTAGCAAACGCGCATGAATTCATTAGCGCGTTACACCAAGGCTATGCCACAGTTGTAGGGGAACGAGGTATACAATTGTCGGGTGGACAGAAGCAAAGAGTGGCGATTGCTAGAGCCATTGTGAAGAGTCCCAAGATACTATTGTTAGACGAGGCTACAAGTGCACTGGATGCTGAGTCAGAAAGAGTGGTTCAAGACGCGTTGGATAAGGTGATGGTTAATTGGACTACCGTTGTTGTTGCTCATAGGCTGTCAACTATTAAAGGAGCAGATGTGATCGTTGTCATTAAGAATGGTGTCATCGTTGAGAAAGGAAAGCAGGAAGATTTAGTCGATATCAAGAACGGATTCTACGCATCTTTGGTTGCACTACACATGAGCTCTGGTATGTGAAAAGAACGAGCATCGACAATGCAAGCGCAACGCGGGTTCAATAGAAAAAAGTTACATGACACTTGTTATATGTACATTATAGTGATGCAATCCATTACAAAATGTTTACATATGTTTGGTTAGTGAAGCTGATAGTTTTATTATATTTGTTTGGTGAGGATTAGCGGTGTTCAAAAAACCCGAGAGACTGACAAACCGAGCTCAAGTACCCGAATCAATCAAAAGTTCAATTCTATCACAACCACTCATTTTCAAATGATATCCACATTGTTCACAAAGATTCCTTTTTTTTTTTTTTTTTAAATTCAGCCCATAACAATTTTCGCATTAAACCCACAAATGCTTGTATTTTTTTATTTAAATCCAGATCGGTAGAACTTTCTCGTATAGATTGATCACTCCTTTTGGCATCCCGGTTTTTAGTCCTATTTCCACTTTCACTACAAATGGAACTACCGCTCAATCCAAAACCCAAAAACCGAAACCCAAAAAAATCAAAACCAAGAAAACTCGTTTATCACAGTTCGGCTTCGATTTTTATCTTTCGATATCTACGGTTAACCAAACCGTGCATTCTATATACATGAATGTTTTTATCTAAATACTCAAATAATTGTACAATTATTAATTGTATTATATCACTACTTTATTGTATAACAACTTTTTTTCTCCAAGTATAAACATTTACTACAAATCTATGTCCGAAAAAATTGATTAAAACATCGAATAAATATTTTATAATTTATATCAATCTTTTATGTATGTTTATTTAAATGTGATTATTGTGATATAATAACTTTAATCTCTTCATTGTTAATTAAGTTTACTAGCATGACATTTTACTTATTAGATTATGTTATTGTTTATACAATTAAACTCGATTAAACGTCTTGAACGGTTAAACGTGGCATGAACCGCGGGTAACCTCTCATTTTGGATATCTCATGTCCGGTTACCCATGGTTCGGTTTCGGATAATAAAATGAATTTCCTTTACCGAAATGGATACTTTAAATCTTCCAATTAACCGAATCGAACCGCTCCGTAAACACCCATAGTGATTCACTAGTATTGAGGATATTGATGGTTCAGAGAAAAAATAATGTTGCGTTAATATAACGGTGGTGATGTTGATCACCATTACACATATCTTTAAAAGGGAAATGATTTGCACACTCTCATTAGTTATTGGGACACTCTTTTCTTTACTTAAGTTAGTTGTATAAAAATCACACTATGCTTTATCTGTTTCTACTGTAAGTACCTCGATAAATATATAGTGCAAATCACACTATGCTTTATCCCGTCTTTAAAACATAAGTATTGTACATTTCATTGGGTAAACAATTGAACTAGTCAAAAGTAATAACGGCACTGTTTCGGGTTTTACCCTCAAATCTCAAAATTCTATTAGAGGGGTGTTTGTTTCATGAGTTTAATTTTTGAGGCTCATGACTTTTTTTTTTTGTTGAACTTATGTGCCATAAGCTTTGTGAGTTATATTTGCAGCTTGTTAAAATATGACATAAAACGGGCGCAAAACCAACAAACAAGACCTATATAAACCAAAACAAACACAACAACAACTCTCTCAAACAGTAACATAAACCCTAGAAATATTTGATATCCCTTAACCCACTACATCTCAGCCGTATCACGACGGCACACGACGCCCTTCAGAACCCAGATCCAAAATCACCTCCTCTTCAAAACCCACTTTTCAGTTTTCATTAATTCAACCTATTTCAAAAGTTAACATAAACCCTAGAAAAACCCTATTTAAAATGTCGGATGACATACCATTTGAAATCCAATTGGAAATCATCAAAAAGGTTTATGATGTCAAGTCATTGATTCGATTCAGGTCCGTTTCGAAACCATGGAAATTTCTCATTGACAGCTCTGAGTTTATCAAAGGTTACGGCGCCCGCCACACGCAGCCAAATAGTCTTATTTTAAAGCACAGAGCTCATTCAGTAGATGCTGCAGAACACTTTTGTTTTGTAGATGATGATAGTGAAACTTTTAAGGTACAGCAACAAGAGTTTGCTCCATCTCTTGTTGAGTCTCCTTTGCTTAAACAATGTTGGATTTTAAAGGTTGTTGGTGTGTGTCATGGATTACTGTGTTTGTCATGTTATAATAATGATAATGATAAAATGATGCTTGTTATTTGGAACCCTTCTATCGGGAAATCAGTTGGTATTGATGTCCCTGGATATGACCTTGATACTGAGTATTGGACTACATTAGGTTTCGGGGTTTGTCCCGTTACTAGTGACCCTACCATTGTTAAGGTTTCACGTCCTGTAAAGAGACCTTGGCATGTTTTTACATTGAGTTCAGGGGTTTGGAGTGTGCTTCCAAGTAGCAATTTGCCTCATGAATCAATTGGAGTCTTGTCATATCCTCATGTTGTTATAGATAGGTTTATTTATTGGGGTGCTCGTTATAAGACTCATGATGATGATGGAAACTATAATCATATGGTTGTGTCATTTGATTTGATTACCAAGGAATTGAAATTGGTAGACCTACCGGACAGCTTAACAAACGAGCTATTAACGGCTACGTACGTGTTTGTTTCTAAGCTAAGGGGGTCTCTTGTTGTGTCCGGATACATATGGGCCGAGGGAGCAGGTCGTTGTGGTGTATGGGTGATGGAGCATGATTCGTCGTTTACAAAGCTATTCTCATTTGGCACATTAGTTTTTAAAGTATTGGGGTTTAGAAAGAATGGTGAACTCGGAAGAGTAGATTATCTAGACGAGGACAACATCAAATAGACACCGCGAACATGAGCAAATTTCTACGTGAACAACACCAGCTTAACACGAGAAACAACGAATGACGATACTTGCAAAATCATCAACGTGACACCCGAACAACAACAAATGACACTCGAAACATTAGCAAACCGACACATGAACAACATAACAACAATTGGAACTCGAAAGAAAGCAAATCGACACCCGAAAAGCAACAATTAACACTTAAAACAGCAGCGAATTAACATCCGAACATAAGCAATCTAACATTTAAAACAACAACGAATTAACACCCAAACAGCAGCACCCGCCACTCAAAACAGCAGTGAGTTAACGCCAATTAAATAAGCATCCATCAATGATAATGTTATCGCCTAAATAAGCATAAATAATTCATCGTGGACTAGCCATAAAGGGATATCCTTATGATAATTTTACTGCCAGAAAGAATGTTTGAATATCTTGTGTGTTATTATGGTGTTTGGAACCTTGATTCTCAGAGTGTTTTAAGTTTCACGAGAGGTTATAATCTTTTATAGTATCAATTAATTTTTTTCCAAGCAATTGACCCCATGTTTTATTCATGAAAGCAAGAACAATTGAGGTGATGAAGGTTAGCTGGCGATGGAGATTTGAATCCCAGTCGTGAGAGACAAAACCCGATTTAGGTTTTGTGCATATAATCAACAATGACAAAGCATGTGCCGTACACATGACTTTTAGTTTTTAAACCTCTCCTTTTTCTAATGCCTTTTGATTCTCACATAGCATTACACTTGTGAATGCATTATGTTTAAATCGTCCATTCTCCGCTTCTATACTACATATAATAGAAAAACAGGCAAAAGTGAATTGTTGAAAAGTTGAAATTGATCAATAAAGAAAGAAATGCATAATGTAATTAATAATCTTATTAAAACACCTCATTATTTAAATGTACAATAATTTATTCACATTGTACAACTAATTAAAAGCACATCTACCAAATTAAAAATAACTAATTAAAACACCCCTTACTAAAAGGTGCAATAAAATTTCCGTAACGTACAATTTAAAGAAGCTATCACATAATCCAAAATATAAAATAATTAAACACACTAATTAATATTATTTTTAAAACACCTTAAAATGAAAAGTACATGTTATTGTACACATTATACAAATTAATAAAACACACAAAACTTCATACAAGCTAACAAGTTGA
Source organism: Chrysanthemum seticuspe (assembly GCA_019973895.1). Classification (NCBI taxonomy): domain Eukaryota; kingdom Viridiplantae; phylum Streptophyta; class Magnoliopsida; order Asterales; family Asteraceae; genus Chrysanthemum; species Chrysanthemum seticuspe. The sequence continues at coordinate 314,413,643 of BPTQ01000009.1, forward strand.
TAGTACATATAGTTTTGAAAGCCGTACCGGACCGGACCAACGTGTTCAACCGGGAACCGGTGTCACCACCGGTTCGGCTAACCAATTAAAGCCATCCGAAAACGAATCAGAGAGGACCTGTTGAAACCGATACAAACTGGTGAATCAGATCTCATCGAGATCTATTTCTCCGGTTAATCGTCACAAGGTACCTGCCGCCGAAACGCACCGGTACCCTGCTATTACTATATATAAAGGAAAAACCAAAAGGTAAAAAGTGAAAAGTTGAAACTAAAAGCGAAAATGTTGAAGACATATATTTCAAAAGGAAACTATTAATACATATCGAAAACCGAGTTGACCCGGGACGCTTCAAACCCGGCGGGTTGACCCGGTTTAATTTGACCTATTTTCGACCCAACCTGTTGGGTTGACTCGGTTTAAATCGATCTGTTTTTTGACCGGAACGGTTCAACCAGTTGAGCCAGCCGGGTCGAACTGGGTTTCATATTTGACAAAATTATATGAGAAATGATGAGTAGTTTTGGAACCCGTGACAAATTTGAAAAAATGAGAGACAAAGTAATTGTAGTTTTTTGTTTTTTATTTTGCTTTGACACATGTATTTTGTCATTTGTATAATATTATTTTAAAAAATGTTGGTCTTGCACCACTTAAGGAACTAGCATATATGAATCGTCTTTTAAAAGTTAATATATATTGTATAAATATCTATGCAAAAATTAAATAAAGTTATGTAAGTTTATTAGAATCACAAAAATTAAATAGTATTGTTATCTTTAGTCATAATTATTTGTACCCCAAACAAATAGCTTTGAACAATGCTTAAATATCTATGCAAATTGATAGTACAAGATAATCTTATTATGGTGATATCAAATTTGTAAGGTTACAAGTTTAAAAACCACACACCAAATTATAAACGCTACACATAAAAAAAAGAAAAAAAAAAAAAAAAAAAAAAAAAAAAAAAAAAAAAAAAAAAGGTTATCACTGCCTAAATTAACTACAAAACAAGAAATGACGATCACACACGTTGGCAATACCTCTAAACTACAATATAATATTGCCAACTACATAATACCGTTGCTTTTTGTAATGATTGAATCTATTATTACTAAAATCCAAGGTTGCAAAAATCGCGAATCAGTAGTGAGGCGGTCGACCCCCCTGTAGCTTGTAATCGGTGATTAATCGGATTGGCATTTTTGGCGAGTTTTGGGTATTTTTGTCGAGTTTTGGGTATTCCCTGAAAGATTTTCCTTAAAAACATCTTGTAATAGATATAAACAGCGACTATAAGTGATTACATTTGTTCAGGGTTGCAAAAATAGCGAATTGGTGATAAATCGTATTGGCATTTCTTTCAAGCTTTGGGTATTTGCGGCGAGTTTTGGTATTCCCGGAAAGATTTTTTTTGAAAAACATCTTGTTATACATATAAATAGTGACTATAAGTAGTTAAAACTAATTTACAGTGAGTTTAGGGTATTTCCAACAAGATTTATAAGTTTTTGGCAAGTTTGACCATCATTAACCGCCGTTGACCCTGGTTGACCGATTTGTTTGAACGATTTACAAAAATCAGCAAGGTCGGTGGCCCAGTAGCACCTAATCGGTGATTAATCGGCCTTGTAGACATTTTTTTGCAACACTGCTAAAATCTAAATAACTTAAAACAATCCTATTATAAAATATACTCCCACATTTAGATCGACTCTACATAACTTTTTTGAAAACTGTATATTTCTGCTGTTATGCAACCACGCATCTAGATTATAGTTATTCGAAAATGATTCTCTAACGCTACAAATACAGTTTGTTGAAAGAAACTTATGGGTCGTCGGAATTTTGCAGTGCTGCTAAGCGCGGGTACTTATTAGTTTTTTAAAGAATCAAAACAGTGGAAAAAGAATGCCATTTTTATTTTTTAATTCCATTCATTGGATAAGACAAACAAGGTAAAACACCCAATTCCCTTTCGACCCTTTTTCATTCCATTGTACCAAAATGATGGCCTTGGTAATGGTGCAATTTTTTTTCTTTGACAAGATGATTGTGGTTTAGTGTAGGCAAAATGATATTTTGGCCAGTTGATTGATTGACAAAATGATGAATTTTGCATGTGAGGTACTTCGAATGTTTCTATAATGAGAAAGGAAATAGGAAATATATAATAGACTAAAATACACCATTGGTCCCTAAACTTGTATCGGAGGATCGCGATGGGACGAACCTCGCCCTTTTCATCGCCACGGGTCCAAACCGTAGCCATTAAATGCCAGATTGGTCCCTTGACCAAGTCAAAGTCTGATTTTTGTTTTGTAGTCGAGGGTATTTTAGTCCATACACATTTATACTTTTATAACACATTTATGTTTTACCCCTTCATCTTTCATTCTCTTCATCATCTACCCAAATCATTCATCTCCCCAACATCATCATCTCCCCAACAATCATCCTGGAAAAAATCTGTTGATGAACATCTGTGTTACCATGTGTTCCTCTGTTTCGATCAAACCACAATCAATTGATATTTGATATTTTATTATTTTGATTCAAGTAACGAATGGGCTGGTTGAAATCACTAACGATATTTCCAGACCTTCATTTGCAGACACACATGGTGAGTAGTCTCCTATTCCATCAATTTACTTTTTATACATTATTGTGATCTTATACTAATCTAACATTTTCATATCTTTATTTTGTAGGCTCCAAAGAAAGGTGGAAAGCCAGTTGTAACTAAGAAGAAAACGGTAATATTTTTTTTTTTACTATTTAGACTTGGTTAAATGGCTGCCAATGTGGTAAAAACTGAGGATAGTCACACAGTTGATGTTTTTGTATTAGGCCCAGATAGATAATAATATGTTTTATTAGAACTGGGTGAAAATGTAATGTGATATAAGTTACTGGACTTGATGTAATTTGGATTAGCTTTTTTTTTTTTTTTGCTTATTAGCTTATTGAGATTTGGAAAAGCTGATATAGCTTACTTTGGGGGTGTTTTATAAGCTTATTTATGGGCTTTTGTGGTTTTGGCTTATGTTTCATAAGCTTGAATTTTCTGGCTTATTTTTAGAGTTACATAAGTTTGTTATATCATAATAATCTTGAAAATTGAGTCTATGAAACATAAGTCGAAACCACTTAAGCTCATAAGCCCAAAAATAAGCTTAATCAAACACCCAGTTTATTGAACTTATGAGTATATGGACTTTGAATAGGCTGTAAATGCAAGTTGATAAGCATAAAGAAGAGAGCTTATCATCCTTTCCAAATTTTAATCAACTGATAACCAATAAAATAAGCTGGTACCAACACTTTTAATCAACAGTAATATGGTTTGACAATGGTTCATTCCAAGTAGAGTTTTTGTTTATACTGCTAACACCATGATCTCTACTAATCATGTTTTTTGATGATATTTGTATTTGATTATGTTTAGGAGAAGGTGGTGAACCCGTTGTTTGAGAAAAGGCCGAAGTTGTTTGGGATTGGTGGAGCATTGCCACCTAAGAAGGACGTGCATAGGTTTGTAAGATGGCCACAAGTTGTTCGTATTCAAAGGAAGAGGAGGATCCTCAAGCAACGATTGAAGGTCCCACCTGCTTTGAATCAGTTCACCAAGACGCTTGATAAGAATCTTGGTAAGAGTCATGTTTGTTATGTGCGTTGTTTAATGCTAGTATACAGATAGATAGGTAAAGTGGTTAGTAACTTATCATTCAATTAGAGGGGTGAAACATATATATTGCTATTATGAAATCTATTTGGCGTAAATGAATCTCGAGCTTAGTTTGTTTGGTCTCTAATATTTTTATTATTTTTCTAGATACGGTATACGAATCACATTGCCACATTGCCATACGCTTTAGGGACATTTTCTTAGCCTCGAGTTAGATATAGCTTATTTTTTGATGTTTATGTTTTCTATATTTGGTTTCCAGTGCTTTATCTCAGTGGTCTGCCTAGTTACATTAAATTTGATAAACTAGTTTTATTGAAAGCTTCGAAGGAGCTTTCACATTGATTTCCATTGCTAGTCTACAGGGTTGGTGGTAGTTATCTCAAATGATCAATTATTGTACACTAAGCTTAAATTTATTTTATATAAGGTAATTCTGAGATCAAAACTGTACATTGTAATGTGGATGTTCAAACTGCTTGTGTTGATGAATTTAACGAATTTGATTGTATGTTTAATCTTGTTTTACTATTTGGAACTGATATAAACCAAATCACTATATATTCATTAATGGTTGTCTTATTCATTCTTGAACTGATGTATAAACATATATTTTTGTGATATGTAGCAACTACTTTGTTCAAGATGCTCTCAAGTACAGACCTCAAGATAAGGCAGCGAAAAAGGAACGTCTTGTTAAAAGAGCTCAAGCCGAGTCTGAAGGAAAGACTGTTGAAGCCAAGAAGCCCATCGTTGTGAAATATGGTTTGAATCATATCACTTAACTCATTGAGCAGGTTAGTTTGTGACTTGAAACTGTGAGATTTAAAGTTGATTACCGATCTTATGACTTGAAACTGCACAGAAAGGCATTTAGTAATCAATACATTAAGTGTTTTTCAGAAATGGCAAAAGCCGATCAAACAAGTTCCAAGGTCGATCGAACAAGATCCAAAGCAGATCAAACAAGTATAAAATTCCATTATCTGTACCTTTAATAGATATCTATTAGTAAAACGTTACCCTTTCATATATATGTTGATGTGGACTTGCAATAGTAAGATTATTTAGTAGGGTATTCATTGAATGTCCTGTGCGACGTAAATACAGATCCCAAACTGTAACAAAAATGATGTATTTGTCCAGTGCGACGTAAATACAGAGCGTCAACGGGTATTGTTGTTGCAGATATAGACTTCTCATTACTTGAATCAGTGAGAAAGAAGATGCCAATTTCTCGGGTAAAATCTTGACCCCGTTTTACCATCATGTGATACTCTAATTGTTAGTTTATTTATGAATATGCATTATCTCAAGTTTCGTTCATGTTTGGTTCGTTTTCTGTATCAGCACCGAAAGCCCATTGAGTTCTGGAAACAAGCCGTATCATCATCCATGTGAATAACGCTGAGACGCATGGCCTGGCAACCAGATTCTGTTCCCTTTTTGGTATTATCATTTGGGGGAGTAACAAATATTTGAATTATGCATTAAATGACCTTGTACATGATTGGAATCGAATATTTGTCTTTCTTTACATGTAATTCCGGTAACTTTTGATAAAGTTTACATGTAAAGTTATCAATGTTGTATGTTACCGCCATCATACATAGATACATCTGTTAGATTCCCAGCATTTTTGTATATCAAATGCTCTCATCTGATATGTAGGTTTTCCAGGATGATTGTTGGGGAGATGATGATGTTGGGAAGATGAATGATTTTGGTAGATGATGAAGAGAATGAAAGATGAAGGGGTAAAACATAAATGTGTTATAAAAGTATAAATGTGTATGGACTAAAATACCCTCGACTACAAAACAAAAATCAGACTTTGACTTGGTCAAGGGACCAATTTGGCATTTAATGGCTATTGTTTGGACCCGTGGCGATGAAAAGGGCGAGGTTCGTCCCATCGCGATCCTCCGATACAAGTTTAGGGACCAACGGTGTATTTTAGTCTATATAATAATAAGAGAAAATGAAAAGTAACTTGACCATTACATTTTTACCCTCACGAGGGAAGATCGTTAGTGTGTCATGTTAAAGTGAAAGAACAACAATACATAACGTTTCACATTAAAGATAGATACACAATATAAATATCAAATTGAAGTAACGTTTACCGAGATATGCAAACACATACCGATAAGAAGTTCAGACTTTAAAATAAAATATTTTTTATGATATTTTTATAAAACTAAATCAATTTTAATCATAAAAACTCGTGTATGCACGAGTTTATATACTATTAGGGGACGTTTGGTACGACTGAATCACAAAGAATGGAAATGCATTGGAGAATGGAATGACATAAAAAGAGAATGAGTCTGATATAAGAGAATGGATTCTAGTGTTTGGCAAAAATAGAGAATAGAGTGTCAGAATCGATTAAAGAATCAATTCCTTTGTATGGTACATAAAAGAATGAATATATATATTTTCAGGTTTTTTAGTTACGTTGATTATTTGACGCTATCAGGTCACATAATTACAATTATGCAAACATATAATTCAAGTTTTTTGTCATATAAAAATATATTATATCATCTCTACGATAAAACAAAAATGACAAAAAAAAAACATATTTCTACAACTTACACATTGCACTAAACACAACTAATAAAAAAGATGGATACTGTATAATATTCATGATCGAACTAGTATATACACGTAGAGGATAAGCAATTAAAACCTGATTTACAAACACTAGTATATACACATCAATATTTGTATAATTTTCTGCTATAGGGTTTTTTACATGTTACGAAGTAGAGAAAAATTTAAATGCTTACTCTTATTTTGATGTTTACCAAGGGACAAATCCTCACCATCCATCTAGTTTGATCTAATGGTGGGGATTAATATAAAATTTAATATTTTTTATGCTTACTCTTTTTGTCTTTCTTTTTAATTCACATTTTTTTTATGAAAGCGTAAAAACACTTCTGAAAACGAACGAAAACGTATGAAAATGGACGGAAATGAAAGAAAACTGATGAAAACAGACGAAAATGTATGAAAACGAACAAAAACGGACGAAAACGTATGAAAACAGACGAGAACGTATGAAAACAGACGAAGACGTATGAAACGGACGAAAACGAACGAAGACAGATGAAAACGTATAAAAACAGACGAAAACGAATGAAGCGAAGAAAAAAACGCGAATTAAAAAAACGTGAATTAAAAAAACGCGAATTAAAAAAAAAAAAAAAAACGTGAATTTTGGTCCGTGATTTTTTCATTCACTAGAGAATGGATAGATAGAAAGAGCCCTTCTAAAATTCTCATTCTCCACCTTTCTCCTCTTTTTTTTAAAGAAACAAAATGGGGGAATGAGAATGGTGATTTAATTATCTGTTTCCATTCTTATGTCAAACAAACATGAGAATCAATCTCTTTTTCTTTTCTCAGCTTTCCATTCATGCATACCAAACATTCCCTAAGAGCTTTGTTACAACTTCATACTTTTTCTTCCTACAAATTCTCCTACATATAGTAATATTATATAGTTTTTTTTTTCACTCATTTTCTCTCTACATTCAAACCATTTGTTTTAACATTTGTTAGCATTTAGTGATTAAAACATTTTGTAAGAACTAAAAGATAATACTCCTTAACATTTAGCATTTTCCATACTATAAAGTAGGGGTGTTATTCGGGTTGACCCGGTCGGGTTCGGGTCAACTCGGGTCGGGTCAACTCGGTTCAAGCATTGAAAAAACATACCCGAACCCGACCTTGTTTAAAACTCGGGTCAATTCGGGTTCGGGTCAACTCGGGTCGGGTCAATCGGGTCGGGTCAATTCGGGTTCGGGGTCAACCCGAGTATTTTACATTGTAAATGTGTTGTTTAGCCGGGTTAGTCGGGTTCGGGTCGAGTCAAGGCTAAAAATATATACCCGAACCCGACCTTGTTTAAAACTCGGGTCAATTCGGGTTGACCCGATTGACCCGAATATATTTTTGAACCCGATTGACCCGACCCGAATTGACTCGGGTCAGGTTCGGGTCGGGTCGGGTTCGGATCGGGTCAGCCCGAATGACACCCCTACTATAAAGTATAAACATATAAAACACAATTGTTCACTAACTATTAATACGGGTATACCGGGTCCGTACCCGATAAATGTACTCGTATCAAATATTCCAGTAACTCCCCCAAAAATCAAACTTCATCTTCCAACACAACACACACCTGACACCACCATACAACCACTACATCTCAGCCATATCACGACGGCACACGGCGCCCTTCAAAACCCAGATCCAAAATCACCTCCTCTTCAAAACCCACTTTTCAGTTTTCATTAATTCAACCTATTTCAAAAGTTAACATAAACCCTAGAAAAACCCTATTTAAAATGTCAGACAATATTCCTTTTGATATCCAGATGGAAATCATCAAAAAGGTTTATGATGTCAAGTCATTGATTCGATTCAGGTCCGTTTCGAAACCATGGAAGTCTTTCATTGACAGCTCTGCCTTTATCAAAGGTTACGGCGCCCGCTACACGCAGCCACGTAGTCGTATTCTTATGTACAGAGCTGATTTAGCAACTGAGGCAAAACACATTTGTTTTGTAGATGATTATAACAATGAAACTTTTGAGGTACAAAAACAAGAGTTTGCTCCATCTCTTGTTGTGTCTCCTTTACTTAAACAATATCCTGCTTTAAAGGTTGTTGGTGCGTGTCATGGATTACTGTGTTTGTCATGTTATAATAAACATAAAGATACTTATAGAAAGATGCTTGTTATTTGGAACCCTTGTATCGGAAAATCCTTTGGTATTGACGTCCCTGAATATGACCCTTATGCTGGTACTCGCATTGTATATGGTTTTGGGGTTTGTCCCGTTACTCGTGACCCTACCGTTGTTAAGGTTTTACGTGCAGTTAACATGCCTTGGCATGTTGAAGTCTTTACATTAAGTTCGGGGGTTTGGAATGTGATTCCAAGTGGTAATTTGCCTCGTCAATCAATTACACTTAATAAACTATTAACTCAGGTTGTTATAGATAGGTTTATTTATTGGGGTGCTCATGATGTGACTGTTGATGATGATGGAAACTATACCACAAGTAAAATGGTTGTGTCATTTGATTTGATTACCAAGGAATTTAAAGTGGTAGACCTACCAGACAGCTTAACAAAAGAGCTATTAATGTATACGTACGTGTCTGTTTCTAAGCTAAGGGGGTCTCTTGTTGTGTCCGGATACATATGGGCCAAGGGAGCAGGTGATTGTGGTGTATGGGTGAGGGAGCATGATTCGTCGTTTACAAAGCTATATTCATTTGGCACACTGGATTCTAAATTATTGGGGTTTAGGGAGAATGGTGAAGCTATATTTGAAACTCGAAAGGAGCGCGAAATGTTTAGTAGGACACTTGATGTTTACGACCCCTGCTCACAACGAATGAAGAATCTTGGGATTTCTGGAAAAGAAGGCACATTCTTCATTGGCTCTTACAAGGAATCCCTACTTTTGCTTGATCACTCGGATTTACATATATATTCTGACGATAATTAATAAAAAGATGGCCACATTTCAAGGTGTGGATTAACAAAGTGATACGTTACCTAAGGAGGGAGGGGCTTATATTTTGTAGCTAAGGTGTGGAACAATTACTGGTTTAATTTTATTTGTAATGTCATTTATGGAATCTTATGAGATTGTAAATGGATTATATGCTACATATTTTTCAGACATTGTTTTACATGTTTGTTTGTGCTTATGTCATTATGTGGTTAAATGATCCTTGTATCGATTAAGTTATGATAAACCATACTTGCGTTTCTTTTTTACTGTTATACAAACACATTCTACTGCTGATATCCCCATACAAACAAATCATGCTTTAAACGCACTCACAACACACCCTTGATTTGTATCTAAAGAGTCTGAAGAAGCAATCACAAATGACATATAAACTGTTGTCTGCTATATCAAATGCATATCCAAACACCCCCTAAATAAATGTCGACGGATTTATAGATGGTTAAATGAAATTGCTTGTCTATCTAGTTCATCTCATTTTAGTTGAACTAATCTGCCATTGATATTCTTCAAAACCGTACAAATTTCGTGCAATCAAGAACCTATTTCGATTTCCATATATATTCCAATATTACAAAAACAAAATACAATACAACTCGTGTTACAAAAAATAAAGTGACTTAACTAATTCGAAGAGCTCATATGAAGCGCTACCAACGACGCATAGAATCCATCCTTGATATTGATCAAATGTTCATGTTTACCTTTCTCGACGATGACTCCATTCTTCACGACTGCAATCACATCCGCTCCTTTGATAGTTGACAACCGATGAGCAACAACAACTGTGGTCCTGTTAACCATCACCTTGTCCAACGCGTCTTGAACCACTCTTTCTGATTCAGCATCAAGCGCACTTGTAGCCTCGTCTAACAGTAGTATCTTAGGACTCTTCACAATGGCTCTAGCAATTGCGACTCTTTGCTTCTGTCCACCCGACATTTGTACACCGCGTTCCCCTACAACTGTATCATAGCCTTGGTGTAACGCGCTAATGAATTTATGCGCGTTTGCTAATTCAGAAGCAGCTATGATTTCTTGTTCGGTTGCTTCACCATCTTTTCCATAACTAATGTTGGCGCGGATTGTGTCATTAAATAACACGGGTTCTTGGGACACTAGACCCATCTGCAGCCTTAGCCATTTTAGTTGAAACTTTTTCAGCTCGACTCCATCTAGTGTAATAGACCCTGAATCCGGATTGTAAAACCTTTGAAGAAGTGAAATAACCGTTGATTTTCCGCTTCCACTCTCACCAACCAAAGCGACCGTTTTGCCACTGTGGATTGTTAAGCATAGATCACGAAATATCTCTACATCGGGTCTTGTGGGATATTTAAAGCTAATGTGACGTAGCTCGATTTCCCCTTTCACAGTATCCAGTGTCGTACCTGATTCATCACTTGGGTCGATCTCTGACTTTCGGTCAAGGATGGCGAAAACTGATACCGCAGAACCTTTTGCTTTGCTTGTATCGGGTGCAAACGAGCTTGATTGAGAGATTGCTAACGCCGCCATTGTCAAAGCAAAAAATACCCGAAAAACATCTGTGAAATTAGTATATCCTGCCTCAACAAACCGAGCACCAGCATAGAAACTGGCTCCATACATACAAAAAAGTAGAGCAAACGATACCCCAAACCCGATCCCACTGATTAAACCTTGTTTTATCCCAGACTTTTTTGGACCTTCGCATTTATCTCGATAAAGTTTCATAACTTTTTCCTCAGCACAAAACGAGGCAACCGTCCTTATACTCCCAACTGCATCATTTGCTACTTGACTCGCTTCTTCATACATTAACTTAGCATCAGCACTAAACCCTTTCATAAATTGCATTTGAACATATCCATTAGCACCCATTAAAGGAATGAGTACAAGAATAATAAGTGCTAATTGCCAACATGCTGTAAACGCTATCACCAAACCAGAAATTGCAGATGCCGAATCTTGAACAATTTGAGCAAGCGCGTCACCAACTAAACCACGAACATTGGCTGCATCAGCTGACAACCTTGCACCAATTGCACCACTCGAGTTTTCCGGCTTATCAAACCAACTAACCTCCATATTTATCACCTTCTCAAAGCATAATTCTCTGATCCTTTTTATTAACTTAGACCCTGCAATAGCAAACAAATATGATCTCCCGGGATAAGCTACAAACGATACTACTCCAAGGACGACAAACATTAAGGCCCAGAATCTTGAGTCTGACTTCATTTTATGAGGCGGTTCATAAAACGTCTTGATCATGCTAGAAAGCAAGATACTAAATATAGGGAAGATTGTTCCATTAACAATTGCAGCTATAGCACCAAGTATGATCACGGGTAATTCTGGTTTGTTGAGATAAGCAAGTCGGCGGATTGGAACCTTGGGTGGTTTTTCGGAGTCTTTTTCGTCATTAGGGGATTCTATATCCATAGATTCTGGAACACCAACTGTTGGCATGCCAAATGACATGGATGCTGAGTGGCGGCGACTGCTTGATGACCCTCGGCTTATTGACCGTTGGTAGGATGTTTTTTGACTTGATAGTCTTCTAAGATCCTTCTCTTCTGAGTTGTGGTGTTTTGAATCACCGTTGATGTCTTGTAGTTTGATGAGTTGTGTGTATGCTCCTTCGGGATCTTGGATCAACTCTGAATGTGATCCTGAATCATAATCAATTACAAAATGTTAAACTTGCGGTTATGGAATAGAAGTGTTGCATTAAAAAGTAACAACTCGGGTCTGAAATAATAAAAGTTAGAAGAAGTGAAGATTTACCTTTCTCGACCATCTTTCCGCGATGAATGACAGCGATCATATCAGCATTTCTGACTGTACTCAAACGATGTGCAACAATAACAGTCGTTCTGTTCACCATTATCCTATCCAACGCCTCTTGCACAACTCTCTCAGATTCTGCATCGAGTGCACTTGTTGCTTCATCCAACAGAAGGATACGAGGATCTTTTAGGATCGCTCTCGCAATAGCAATTCTTTGCTTCTGTCCTCCAGAAAGTTGTGTTCCATGCTCACCAACCATAGTGTCAAGTCCTTGAGGTAGTTTATCGATAAATTTAGCAGCATTTGCAAGCTCAATTGCAACTCTAATCTCCTCATCAGTTGCACCATCTTTCCCATACATAATATTTTCCTTAATACTCGATGTAAACAAAACTGGTTCTTGACTAACAAGACCAATTTTCTGTCTGATCCATTTTAGTTGATATTCTTTAAGATTAATATTATCGATAAGAACTTCTCCTGATTGAGGATCATAAAATCTTTCAATTAGACTTATCACCGTTGACTTTCCACTTCCACTTTGTCCAACCAACGCTGCAGTTGTACCACTCGAGATAGAAAGAGAGAAGCCACTGAATATCGGCTCATCCGGTCTTGCTGGATAAGTGAAATATACATCTTTCAGTTCTATATCACCATGAATATTGCTTAATACTTTTCCCTTTGTGTCAGACGCATCTATTTCAGGTTTTCTGTTTATAGTTTCAAACATCTTGTATGCTGCAGCCCTTCCCGCGGCAAATGCACTCAAACAAGGAGACGCCTGTCCAAGAGACCTGAAAAAGCAGACATCGTATGATTGAAGCTCGAAATTTAAAAGGGTGAAAGAGCAAGAAAATGAAAAGTACCATTTACTTTTTATCGATATATGCCAAATATGTTTTTTCAACTATTTAATAAAACGTGTTATCAAGATGGGAACTATTTAAAAAGATTGAACGATATACTTACATGGATCCAGTAAGCACTGCTAAAATTACGGTAAGCACAGTCCCCCCATCGTACCCCTTTTCGAGTATCATCTTTGTACCATACCAAACAGCCAACGCGTAACTACAGAATACAATTAACATCATCGCCCCAAGACCGAGCCCAGTAGCTAGGCCCTCGTGAACACTAGAATTGTAAGCAGCTACAAGTGAATTATTGTAATCTTTAACAGCTTTTTTTTCCCCGGTGAAAGAAGCAACCTATGACCCGAAACAAACAAAAAAAACTGTGATCTGTAAAGCATCTCGATCAAATGATGTTACTATATAGATATGTTATTAAGCAAATTTTATAAGACAGTAACAGCTTACTTACGAGATAGTCCAATTTGGTATCATAGCTTATTATGTTATAACGCATAATTACCAAAATGGACCGTTTTACAAAAGTACGTTGCTAAACTTATGGAATTTGTTGTTATATAATTACCGTTCTAATTGAACCAATTGTCTGCTCGACTACAATGGATGCTTAGCATAAGCATCCTGGCCACGTGATGCCATCTTCGCTATGGTTACTGACATAATTCCACCAGAAATAACCAACGGAGGGATTGAGCATAACATAACAAGCGTAAGAAGCCACCCCTTGATGAATGCTATCACAAAACCTCCCAAAAATGTTGCAAATAGTTGTGTGAATTTTCCGACCTGAATATCCACATAAAACATTGATTAGTATCATGTAAGTTAAGAGTTAAGTTTTGTACAACTTTTTAAAACCGGATAATTTACAAACCTTCTCCCCCATAGCATCTTGTATCAGGACGGTATCACCAGACATCCTGCCGACGACTTCACCTGTGTTTGTTTCTTTGTCGAAGAAGGAGACATCTTGTCTCAATATGGTCTTTAGATACAAATTTCTTATTCTTGCAGCCTGTCGTTCTCCCGTTACCATCCACATTGCCACCTCTATATAACAAATACGATTTTTAGAACAATCACATGGTGATAACTAAGGGGGTGTTTGGCATTGCGTTTTAGAAAAAAAAAAGTGATTATGAGATATGAAATGATCAAAAACAGTTTCAATTAGAAATCCGAAAAACCCCCTAAAACCAATGCTTCGGGACTTGAACACGGAATAATAAGATTATTAGCGCGGTAACATTAGCACTTACGAAGAAAAGCAGCCACACCAGCTCCAGCAGCCAGGTAAACAAATTCCATCGCCACCTATCACACATTTCATACTCAAAATATCAACCATTTGCACCATAATAACAACTTGAAAAAAATAAATAAATAAATAAAAAAAAAAAATAATAATAATAATAATAATAATAATAATAATAATAATAATAATAATAATAATAATAATAATGAAATAAAATAAAATCCAATATTTATAACCATACCTTAGAGACAGCCTTGACGACGTCATTGTTATTCTGGTTATTGCCAAAAGAATTAATAACATCACCAAATAGAATAGTCATGAGAGGCATACATACTCCATTACCAATGGCTCCAACCGTACCAGCAAACATTAACATGTAATCAGTTCTATCTGCAAACGCAAACAGCTTATAAAACGGGACAGTATTTACTATCTCTTTTTCTTTTTCTTTTGTCAACTTGGAGTCTTGTTCCGCATTACCACCAGGGCCCGAAGCTGAGGTGGATGCTTCAGGCTTGTTGGAACTCATTGTCCCGGCTTGTATGACCTGTACAAGTGTAAAAAAAAAAAAAAAAAAAAAAAAAAAAAGGAAATCAATCCTAAGCTGTTTTTTTAAGTTTAGTTATATGTTTCTTCTGTTAAAATGTCTGTTTCGGTTATTTATTAAACGTATAAGTAAAAGGAATACGAATCATGAAAATGCTAAGAATGGAAAGAACACTAAAAGGGCATCTCAAATTCCATTTCTTAGTTGTTTTCGACGTCACGTATATGCATCCTTGTGGTACATCATGTCGCGAAAATGTTTTTGGAATTTGAATCATCTCTTAATCATATAAACTTTTTTTTGAATATATTCCTTAAGCAAGTACGCAACCAGGGGCGGACCCACATGGTAAAATTGTGTCAAAAATTCTGATTTCTATGAAATAGACCTGATAAGAATTATTTCTGGGTCCGCCACTGTATTCAACTACCTTCATTATGAAGTTTTATATCATTTCATTGACAAATAATCTGATAAGCACTTTAGATACATCATTTTAATAAGCAATCCTAAAAACACCATGTTGCTTAAACTTAAAGTATATATGAAAATGGATCTAGATCTCAAACATAAACAAAACTGGACTCCAATAAAAAAAAACACTTACAAAACCAAATAATTTTATTCCATTAGACAAAAACAAGTGTGAAAATGAAAATGCATGAACATCACCTAGCTAGATAAATCTTGTTCACATTTCCATAAATGAAAAAACACAAAAAGTCAATAATATTAGCAAAAGCATGGCTTCATGTGCAGTAGCGGAGCTAGAAAATTTTTCGTGGGAGGGCCGAAACAATTTTTTTTTTCGAGAAATACATTAAATGGGAGGGCCGGAATAAATTTTTTTCCGAAAATATACATGAAATCGCAAATAAATACACTAACGGGCTTAGACCTAGGGGGGCCGGGACCCTCCCCGGTCCTCACATAGCTCCGCCCCTGTTCATGTGATCATATTTATGTTTGCCATTTTTAAGAAAACAAGATATATTTATTTATATATAGCATCCATAAAAATATGATATAATATTTGCCATTTTTAAGAACATGAAACAAAACCAAGATATGAAACCTTCTAAAACTAGCTAAGCAAATACTTTCATATCTATATATATACTTCATATATTCATATTCATATATAGATATACAACATATATAAGATATAAGCTAGATATAAATATTTAATGAAAAAGAAGAAAAAACTTACAAACTTTCTGGAAGGAGAAGATGAAGGAGCAGAGAAGTGCAGAGCAAATCAGATACTCCCAAATCTTGAGTTGACAAAAAATGAGGAATATTAATACTATATATTATAAACTTATAAAGTTATAAGTTATATATATATTTATATAAGTGATATATGTGTGTGTATATTTGCTGTTGAGAGAATGTGAAAACTGGGTGAGTTGCAATATTGAATGTTTAGTAGTAGCTATATATATGCACACACATGTGAAAAATGAGGAATTACTCCCATTTGTTTTTTACTTTGTCTTTATTTTCGTTGCTGCACAAACTTGCATGTCACATACTTAAGTACTTTAATGATAAAAGAGAAACATTTTATTACTTTTATTTATTTATTTTCTTCTAAATTAAGTAAATTAAGGCGTAATAAAATGTAATGGATGTTGGAAAGAAAAAGAAATGTAATTGATGTTGGAAAGAAAAAGAAAAAGAATTGTATGTCACACTTCTTTTACTTTGTCTTTATTTCCGTTGCTGCACAAACTTGCATGTCACATACTTAAGTACTTTAATGATAAAAGAGAAACATTTTATTACTTTTATTTATTTATTTTATTACTTAAGTACTTGCATGTCACACTTCTTTTTATTTCTACACCAAATTAAGGCAAATTGTTAATGATCCTCCTTACAACAATTCTACGAATCATCCGAATACACAAAACAGTTAAACTAATCTTACACATAACACTAATCTTCCAAATACAAAGCATGTCTTGTGGTGTGCTGTTAAAGCCCCTTTTCCCTCTTTTTATGCAATCTAAACTTTCAGATCCATTGTTTGGAGAAGCAACTAAACTTTGAGATCGATCGATCAATCCATCCATCAATCACTAAAGTGTTACATTGATCTGGTGGGTTAATTATTGGATTTGTTTCAGATAAAATTTTTTGTAGATAAAGTTTTGACTTCCATTCACTTTCTTCTGTTTTTATTTGAGCTCAAGAAGACAAAATAAATACCAGTTTTCTTCCCCTCATCTCCACTCCTTTTATTCCCTTTACTTTACTTTCCCCTTAATAAAAAAACTTGAGAACTGAGTGTTAAAATCAATTGTATAAAGTTGTCAACGCCTTCTTAAATCATATTTATCAATAGGTTTAAGTTCATTTATACTGTATTTCTAATCATAAATACAAACTTTTATCACCTAAACTTTTTTAAATGTACACTTTATCACTTATGATTGCAATTAATACTACGGAGTAGTTTCAAATTAATGCTACTAAAGTTAGTATATCAAATTAATGCTAGTAAAGTTAGTATAAATAATGTAGAGTTATTTTCATAAAAATAATGTAGAGAACTCAGATTTCAGTAGCAAAATTTTTGAGTAACACAATAAAAACATGAAAATCCTATAATCGGATTGCTTTTAAATGAAAATCCTACCACCTCACTTGCCAAATCCTCATTTTATTGTCATTTCATCAATGTACATAACGAGGGTTAAAGTGTTTGCGCATTGCGGTGGTGTTTTGTTTGATAAAATTTTAATGATATAATCACTCAAAATCATTTAATTACTTTTTTTTTTCTTTCATAAAAGATATTGCACATGTCTATACAAATTGATATTCATGCATTTTCATATAAATTAATTATATAATGCAATTCATATTCTTTATCTAGTAACCTAACGTAATTATAAAAACATAAAAGTTCAATTATTGTACATATAATTTTTTTAACTAAATAATTTACACTATAGAAGTAAAACGTATATAAAAATTCTTTCATAAACTAATATTGATTATTGTAATGAGTCTATTGATTTTAAAATTTTAACCTTATTTTTCTATACAATGTAAGTTATATTGAGCTCATTTTATTTGAAATATAAGACTTTTTTATTGGTATAATTTTGTAATAAAATTATTAAATTTGACCTATTACCAGAAAAATAAGAAGTTGATTTTAAAATTTCAATTAAAATCTTTTTTATCAACCATACGTAAGTCAAAAGCTTTGCAATATTGGGCTCAATTTATTCGAATTTTAAAGATGTTTTTATTGGTATATTTTTTGTAAAAAATGGTGAATATTTATTAGATATTTCATAAATAAAATCTGTTATATAAAAAAAATTGCAAAAAGTAGAATCTAAGGTAGATTTCATAACTTATTACACAGTTTAGGGGCGTGTTCTGAATTTTTTATTAAACTTAAATCTAGAGAAACTTTAGGTTTTTTTTTTTTTTTTTTTTTTTTTTTTTTTTTTTTTTTTTAGATAGTTTAAGGGTTTGTTTTGATTGTTATTTTTTATTTTTAGAAAAAAAAAGAAAAATAGAAAAAAAAAAAAAAAAAAAAACTTATTTTAAGAATAAATTTCAACATTTTTTAATAAAAACGTATTTAAGTTAAAAGTATTGTAATATCAAGCTCAATTTGTTCGTAAAATTTATTACATATTTAATAAATAAAATTTATTAAACATTTGATAAATTAACAGGTCTGATAATATTTATCAGACTTTGTATGTCCAAAATAATATATTAACATAACTTGATGATGTTATTTTTTGGTAATATATTATTGTACGTGGGCAATGGAAAGAAAGAAGAAGGTGGCATGATATAATCAGGGGCGGAGCCATGTGATAACTAATGGGGGGCGATACCCTCAACGAAACTCTCGCCGACACACAAATTATATAAGAAAAAAGAATTAAAAAAGAAGAAATAGCTTAAGTCCCCTCGACATAAAAATCCGAGTGCCCTCGGCGCTTATTGAATCTGGTCGTGAATCAAACCGGCGACCTGCAACGTTTTCTGCCGTTATATCTGGTCGGGAAAAATGAACGAAGGGGGAAGATGGGGAAAGCGAGATTGTGATTCTCGATGAGCTAATAAAGTGAGTATTAAAAAGGTTTTTAACAACTTATTGATATGTACAAACTAGGCCCCTTATTGTTTTTTTTAATTGAAAACTATACCTTTTATAAAATATACAACAAATAACAGAAAATTGTCGCTCCTTACCAAAAACTTATGGGATACAATCGAAGAGATTATGATTTTTATAATTATAATAATTAATGTTGATGTCAAGATCGTTATTTTGATGATTATAATTAATGAGTTAGTGACATTAGTTTGTTTATTTTTTCATACCATAATCATAAAAAATCATATAATTTGATACATGTTTAATTTATATTTCTCCATTAAGTATATTTAATGGCAGTGGTGGAACTTGAACATT
The DNA here is from genome assembly GCA_019973895.1 of Chrysanthemum seticuspe. Lineage (NCBI taxonomy): Eukaryota > Viridiplantae > Streptophyta > Magnoliopsida > Asterales > Asteraceae > Chrysanthemum > Chrysanthemum seticuspe. The sequence continues at coordinate 314,432,812 of BPTQ01000009.1, forward strand.
TATATTGAGAGGGCCAAATTTATTTTGGGTGGCCAAATCAATGATTTATTTGTATCATCAAAATTAACCCTAAAACCTATAATTTTTACATTAGTTTTTTAGGGGGCCGAGATGAATACATAAATAAAGTGAGTGAATATTTTCAAGATAACCTAGTTTAAATTGCCAATTAGAATTCATATTTTATTATGATTATAAAATCTATCATTTCATGTTTAAAACAACGTAGTTTGAAGGGCTAAAAAACGACGTCGTATGAGGGGAAAATATCGTTTTGGGGTGTTTTTGTTCTGGGTGAGCGCGAATTTCATGTCATTTTGACTTGTTATATATCGTTCTAATAAAACCCGACTCGACTTGGTTTAAATTACGTAAAAAATACATTTATCAATGAGCTATCTAACCCAAATTTTTTGAGTGATGCCCCCTTTGATCACTTTTTCTGGCTCCGCCACTGATGATATGCATACGCATTGGCATACGTAATGCAACACGTACTTGACTAATGTTATCCATTTAAGAGCTTGTTCCCCACACTAAGTAACTTTAAACAAGAGACACTTTATTTTGCATACTCAAAAATCCTTGCATACTAAGGGATAAATCCTCACCTTCCATCTAGTTTGATCTAATGGTAGGGATTAACCTAAGATTTAATATGTATAAACCTAAGTCCATGTTTTTTTCTTGTCTTTTTATCTTTCTTATTTATTTTCTCATTATTTGTAATTTTTTTAATCGCTTTTTTTAATTTCAAGTTTTTTTTGTTTTTTTTTTTCGTTTTCGTTTTCGTCAGTTTTCACACGTTTTTGTCTGGTTTTTCCGCTTTTTATACGTTTTCGCCTGTTTTCATAGGTTTTCGTCTGTTTTCGTCCGTTTTCTTACGTTTTAGTCTGGTTTCTTACGATTTCGTCCGTTTTCTTACGTTTTCGTCTGTTTTCTTACGTTTTCTTCCGTTTTCATTCGTTTTCGTCCGTTTTGTTACGTTTTCGTCAGTCTTCTTACGTTTTCGTCTGTTTTCTTACGTTTTCGTCTGTTTTCTTACGTTTTCGTCCGTTTTTGTCCGTTTTCATACGTTTTCGTCCGTTTTCATACGTTTTAGTCCGTTTTCATCATTTTTCTTACGTTTTCGTCTGTTTTCTTACATTTACGTCCGTTTTCATACGTTTTTGTCTGTTTTCTTAGGTTTTCGTTCGTTTTCTAACGTTTTCTTATGTTTTCTTACCTTTTCTCCTATTTTCTTACGTTTTTGTCCGTTTTCTTACGTTTTCGTCCGTTTTCATACGTTTCCGTCCGTTTTCATATGTTTTCGTCCGTTTTCTTACGTTTTTGTCCGTTTTCGCCTGTTTTGTTACATTTTCGTCCGTTTTCCTATGTTTTCGTTCGTTTTCTTACGTTTTCGTCCATTTTCTTACGTTTTTGTCCGTTTTCATCTCTTTTCGTCCGTTTCTTACGTTTTCGTCCGTTTTAATACGTATTCGTCTGTTTTCTTACGTTTTTATTCGTTTTCTTACATTTTCATCGTTTTTCATAGGTTTATATACGCTTTTGTCCGTTTTTTACGTTTTCGTCCATTTTTAGACGCTTTCGTCTGTTTTTAGACATTTTCGTCCATTTTCAACTGTTTTTATATGTTTTCGTCCGTTGTCAGACGCTTTTTTCTGTTTTCATACGTTTTTATATGCTTTTCATTCGTTTTTATACGTTTTTGTTCGTTTTCATACGTTCTCGTTCAATTTTTTGCAGTTTTTATACGTTTTCGTCTATTTTCACATGTTTTCAAGCTTATTATTAAACTTTATTATATTACATGTCTAATATCAATTGTGATATTTTATTATAAAAAAGTTAATGTCTAATATCAATTGTGATATTTTATTATAAAAAAGTTAATGTCTAATATCACTTGTGATATTTCATAAACAAACAAGTATGTTTTTTAACCTTTAATATCACGTGAGATATTTCATTACTCTGTATATTTTTATATATTATCACCTATGTGTTTTCTAATATTTTTATAATTTCCAGTTACAAGATAGTTTGTGCCTTTCATCGCAATTGACAAGCGCATATTTTGTTAATGCAATCAATGTATTATACTCTTAGTAGAAATAAAAGGGTTAAAGTCTCTTAAGGTGAATTCTTACTTTGTTCAAAAAATGCTAATTTAATGCAACACTTGCTTGATTTTGAGAATATGTGAAGTCTCTATTTTCATAGTTTGCTTCATTTTTATTCATTTTGATATTTTTAAGTGACACTTATTTATATTTTGTGATATAACACTGTAAGAAAGATGAAGAGTATTACACTATTCATCATATATGTGTTATCAGTTGTAATACTCAACTAATAATGTGAAATATTAAATTCATACCAAGTGTGATAAGAATTTAGTATTTTACCAAGTATATATGAAAGAAATGATAATAAACGTCACTTATTATATTACTGTGATGATTCTGTTCATTTTTTTTATTTGTGTTTTTGAAAATATTTAGGAATATTTTTGTGTTTTATGATAATATGAAATATTAGAAAATGTGTTTAACTGAAAACAAAAGATGTTATGAAACTTTTGTTAGACTTGTGGTGGATTTTTCTATTTAATGGATACATTGTGCATGTTTCGATAGGTTTTATAGCGGAATTTAAAAATATCTATGGTTGAATCAGCAAACTAAAGAAGTTATGGTTGAAGAAAGCACACATCTTTATAAACAAATTGAGTAAGCTCAAACACCTTTGATATCACACATGATATCACAGATGATATCATCTCGCATGTGATATCACATGATATCACAGGTGATATCACAAGTGATATATACTATGATATCACACATGATATCACAAGTGATATCAACGGTGTTATCACACATGATATCACGTGTGATATCACAAGCGAGGTGATATCACCTGTGATATCACAAGTGTTTGAGCTTCCTCAATTTATTTATAAAGATGTGTGTTATCTTTAACCATAGCTTATTTAGTTTTCTGATTCAACCATAGATATTTTTAAATCCCGCTATAAAACCTATCGAAACATGCACAATGTATTCATTAAATAAAAAAATCCACCACAAGTCCAACAAAAGTATCATAGCATCTCTTATTTTCAGTTGAACAACTTTTATAATATTTCATAATATCATAAAACACAAAAATCTTCCTAAATATTTTCAAAAACACAACCATCACATTCTTAGTTGAGTATCACAACTGATAACACATACATGATGAAGAATGTAATACTTTTCATCTTCCTTACAGTGTTATAGCAGAAAAGATAAATAAGTGTCACTTACAAATATCAAAATGAAACCGTCTGAAAACGGACAAAAACGTATAAAATCAATTGAAAAACGTATGAAAACGGACAAAAACGTCTGAAAACGAACAAAACGTATAAAAATAGACAAAAACGAATAAAAACGGAAGAAAATGGACGAAAACGTATAAAAACGGATGAAAACGTCTGAAAACAGACGAAAACGTCTAAAAATGGATGAAAACATAAAAAAACGGATGACAACGTATGAAAACGTCTGAAAATGGACGAAACCGTATAAAAATGGACGAAACCGTATAAAAACAGACGAAAATACATGAAAACCTAAAAAAACAGACAAAAACATATGAAAATGGCTGAAAACGTAAGAAAACTGACGAAAACGTATGAAAGCGTAAAAGCACGTCTAAAAACGTATGAAAAATGGACGAAAACCAAAGAAAACGGACGAAAACATATGAAAACGAACGAAAACGTAAGAAAATGGACGAAAACGTAAGAAAACAAACGAAAACGTATGAAAACGGACGTAAACGGGCGAAAACGTAAGAAAACATACGAAAACGTATGAAAACAGACGAAAACGTGTATAAACGGACGAAAACGTCTGAAAACAGACGAAAATGTCTAAAAACGGACGAAACGTATGAAAACGGAAAAAAAAAACGTCTAAAAACATACGAAAATGTATATAAACGTATGAAAACGTACAAAAACGTATGAAAAAGTATAAAAACGTCAGAAAACGGATGTAAATGTACGAAAACGGATGAAAACAGACGAAAACGCCTGAAATCAGACGAAAACGTAAAAAAATAACGAAAACATATGAACACGAACGAAAACGCATAAAAACGAACGAAATAATATGAATACAGATGAAAACGTATGAAAGCGGAAAAAAAAAACTTGAATAAATAAAACGTGAATTTAAAATTAAAAAAAATAATGAAGGAAAGGTGAACTAAAAAAAACGTCAATGCCAAAAAAAAAAAAAAAAAAAAAAAAAAAAAACTTTAATTTTAAATAGTTACGTGAATTCCAAAAAAAAAACCGTTAACTCCACAAAAAAGAAAAAAGAAAATGAATTTAAAATAGGTAGGCGTGAATTCCAAAAGAGAAACGAAAAAAAAAAGTTAATAAATAATGGTAACAAAAAGATAAAGAAAAAGGATAAAAAAAAACATGGACTTAGGTTTACATATTAAGTTTTAGGTTTATCCCCATAATTAGATCAAACTAGATGAATTGTGAGGATTTGTCCCTTGGTAAGCAACAAAATAAGAGTAAGCATTTGAAAATTCCTCCTTTAAACAACTATTATTAAGTACAAATAGTTAACTACAATAGATTAACAATTTCTTGATCTCATTTTCCTGACCACTCAAATTGATTATTAGCATACCATGATGAATGATTAATTTTATAACATCGACCATGTAAATCATTAATATTATTATCATCAGACCTGATATTGTGTTACAATTGTGACATTTTCTTAACAACATCACTCTCTTCCAACGCACGTTCAATAACCGGTCAAATACTGTTTTGATGTTTTGATTTAATTTGGTAGTATAAGTTCGGTTCCAACTACTAAATATTTATCACTGAAATAAGCGCTTATTCATAAACTTATATTTTTGGGAAACAGTAGGTCGACATTCAAAAAAGATGCATTGATGGGTTATTAAAGGTTTAGTAATAGAGTTTGTCTAATAGGAAGTAATATTGACATTGATCTTTTTACTTCATACACAGAAAATTAAAACAAAATGACATTTATACCCTCAATATTATTTTACCCAGCTTCTTCTCGAAAGTTGTGTCATCCACATTCGTTCTAAGCCTTATTGTACAATTCCACCGGTCCCCATTTCATCCGAGGCCATCTCACTCCAACAGTCGCCAATCTCGACTACAACTCCTTCCACACATCGTCAAACATAAAGATTAACCTAATCCGTTTCCAGTTTCCACTATGATTGACAGGTCGATCACCACAACCACGATTCACCGGCAAAATACCGTCTTGAAATCCTCGAGACAATACACCATAAACGGAACGTTGTAAGCATTATGCATGGTATCATGTATTTTAACTCCTTTGTCAAACCAAGTTTTTTTTCTAACAGAAAGGAAAACAAACCGGTAAAGTATACCGCCCGTGGTAAGAGTTAGTTATCGCCACCTTTAGACGACAAACTCTCAACTAGTGAATTAGCCAACAAACACATATATCAATATGAAAACAAGTCTAATTAAGTTTGTTCTGAAACAGCCATCAGGTCGAGTTTTGTAGGCACGTAGAGACACCAGTGACGAGAGTTAATGCTTACTTAGTGCTACATGAATGGTTTTGTGAGAATTCCGTGATGTTTTCGTTTTTAGTGATCAGTATATAGCTCATTCACGACAAAGATGTATCCGGATTCAATAAAATAATGTTAAGGGCAGTATTGTCAATTGACATCAAAATTATGTGTGCAAACCAAATAGCTCCGTGTAAATATCACTTCTCTTGTCTAATAGGTGTACATAAGGCATTGATTTAGCTACATAAAAAACCAAAAGAAACGTTGAGTTTATTAAATTAAAAATAACATTTAATTAAGAACATCTGACCAACAGGGACGAACTAAGGGTTCTCGTGGTGTTCCCGGGAACTCCATGAATTTTTTCGGTTTAGTATTAATTTTTGAAAAAACACTGATTTTTCCTAAATGTATCTTAAATGCACCTGGTCCTTAGAAATATGTTTTCAGTATTACTGTATTACAGTTCAAAATATTTTATACACCCGATCATATTTGATTCTGACTTCGTCCCTGCCCAAGAATTCTTTATGGATTCTACCTTCTTTAATATCGCCAACCAAACTTTTAGAAACTTAAGGAGCTATATATAGTTATTGTTGATACGGTTAAGTTATAGCAGTATGATTTAATAATAATGTGACGTTGCAGCTTAATATAATGAGAAATGAATAAATGAAATGTAATCAATATAACATCTATTTTAAACTATTAAAAGAGGGTTTTGAGTGAGGTAATCATTGAGTAGATGTAGCATATTTATTGGTTACTTAGATTAAAAAATATTATTTGATGATGTCATAAATAAAATATAACTTTTTATTAAATTACATACATTTTATGAATTTTAAAACCCCAATTTTGAATCTTACATAAAAGCTTCTTGAAGAAGACATATTGCCTTGAAAAATCAAACGTTTCTCAGATTAAGGGTGTGTTTAGTTGGAGAACATATTCTCTTATTTTCTATCTCTAGTTTTGTAAAAATTTGGAAGGAGAATTAATCTCCACAAAACACTTGAATATATAAAAAACACGTTTAGTTGATGTTTCTATTTTCTGTTTTGAAGAAAGGGAGGGAGGGTTGAGGGTTACAAAGGAAAATAAGGAAAACAACTAAAATTTGTTTTGTAATTTTCCTTGTTAAGTTAGGAAATAGGGGATTTGTGTTTTGCAAAATATTTTGTTAGAAAACGTTGATTTGAACGCGATCTCTGTTTTCCTTGTTTTCCATAAAATATTTTGTGGAAAACAAGGGTGTTTTCCCTCAACTAAACGCAACCTAATTTTCCCCAACCTAAAATCGCACACACAAACACGCATCCTTCATCTATATCTTCAAGAATTTAAAATTCAAATTCATTCTTCATATTCAATACCGTCCGCTACGACATCCTTCATCTTCGATTTTCAAAAAGTTTGAAGCTTGATATTTTTTCGACTTCTACTTAACTGTCTTAAAAAAAACCGATTTCATGGAATCTCTGGGAGGTCAGACACATTGATAAAATTGGTAAAACCCCACTCTATTATGTTTATGACTTTGTGATTCTAATTAATTATATTCATGTGTTTGTGGTCTGAGGAAATACATGAGAAAAATGATTTTTGAATATGAAATTGCGACAATTCGTTGTTCAACCTGTTTTTTTATTTTTCCATCTGTTATGTTTGAATTTTGATGTTGTTTCTCTGTTTTTAGGTCATTGAACTAAATATTGTTCAATCATAAGCGTGATGAAGAATCTTAGATTGTCCTAAGATACTATGACATGGTATGTTCAGTATTCTATTCAAAAAGTTTAAAATTTTCAAGTTTCATTTAGAGGATAGACACCATCTCAAATGATTGCTAATGGGCATTGTTTACATAGCTAGAGTTTCAATATTAAGGGTTATGGAGAATGGTTTGTAGAAATCTATAGTATAAACATGCAAGTATTCATGAGTGTAAAAAGTATGGTATGTAGGTAGCCGTGTATGAATGGGCATATAAGAACTTCAGTTGAGATTATGAAATTGTATATAAATTGTAGAAATCATGGTTTTAATGTTTTGATGTGTCAAGCAATTGAGCTATAATTGAAAAAATTATACAATATTTGACATGTGCATTTTTCTGTTTTTATTTAATTTTATACATGGTCTTAATCGGTTGCTTTTTAAAGGTAGTCCTTGGAATGTGAAACCACGCTTGCAGCCAAGTTGCATGCCTTACCTCATTTAACTTGTGATGGGTGAGGTGCGACTATTGTCAAATCCACGATTTCATAAGGAGGAATTTGATACTCCATTGGGTTTCAACATTTCTCAATCAGTTTTTTTTTTCTTAATTTACTTGCTTACTGTTTCTTATGACAAAAAATTTTGGCATTCAATATGAAGTGAGGTTTATATGAATTTGGTTTTTGAAATTGTTGCAATTGTCGTGGAGCAATTGTTGAAATATCCAACTTGATACAAAATGTTGCAATTGTCGTGGAGCTAAGGAAGTTCATTGTTAAAATTAATTATAAGAAGATAGAAGATAACAAGTCTCTTGATCAGAAAGGGTTCTTTTTGTATTTTAGAGTCATTCCCTTATGTACAGGGGTTGCGTGGAGCTTTTTTTAGACCTGTTTCTTGTTAGTTTTATGGATATAAATTAGTAGACGTGAGTTAGGATCGAACTCGAGACTATGGGATTGCACACTTTACGTATGAGAATTTAAAGTTAATAATTAAATATAAATGTTGTATTTATTTATTTATTAAACGAAATAACTAACGGACGTTAAGTAATTAATGTAATGGACTAACGGTCGTTAAATGTTTATGGAAAAGGACTAAATTGCAAAAGTTGGGAAGGTTCCGGAATCCCTTTGGGGACTCCTACACCGATCGGCCTAGGGACACAAAACAAGGAAAGAAAAACCAACTTGTTCACCAAGTTAGCTTGGGTATATAAACAAGGCTTGAGGTTTTATTTTTCTAGCTCTTGTGCTCATTAGCTTAAACCTAAAATTGTTTTGTGTGTGTGTTTTGCTAAAACCGGTCGAACACCCTTCATAGGTGTCGATCTACTCTTTTCCAAACATCAAGTTATTTGGTTTGATAAAAACTAGCATTACTTTAATTCGGTTTAGTACGTGTGTACAAGAACATAGTAATAACATACTTTTGTTATTATCTTGGATTGAATTACA